>APFE030520753.1:0-67895 GCA_000404065.3 Pinus taeda | reverse complement strand
GTAATAGCAGCTACGGTGTAACAGTAGTTACGGAGTAACAACAGCTACAGTGTAATAGCAGTTGCAGAGTAACAACAGTTACGGTGTAACAGCAGTTTCGAAGTAACGACCCCGGAGGAGTAACAACAGCTACGGGTAACGACAATTATGGAGTAAAGGCAGCTATGGTGTAACAACAGTTATGAAGTAACGTCAGCTAAAGTGTAACACTAGTTATGGAGTAACAACAATTACGGTGTAACCACAATTATGGAGTAACAACAGCTATGGTGTAACAACAGTTATGGAGTAACAGCAGCTACAGTGTAACAACAGTTATGGAGTAACAGCAGCTACGATGTAACAACAGTTATGGAGTAACGACAGCTACGGTGTAACAATAGTTATGGAGTAACAACAATTATGGTGTAACAACAATTATGGAGTAATGGCAGCTACAGTGTAACAGCAGTTATGGAGTAACAACAGCGACAATGTAATAGCAGTTATGCAGTAACGGAAGCTATGGGGTAACAACAGTGAAAATGACAGTGCTGGTGTTACTTCCTGCTCGCCATATTTCTTCGTTGTTCCTGCAAAAGATAAACAATTTTTAATTTTTAATTTTTAATTTTTGACAATTTTTTTTTTTTTAAGAACAGAGTGAGGTTATCTTGTTTTCTAATGACCATTAAATCAGATGAAGCAGAAAGATTTTTAACAAAGGCATCTTTAGAGGCTGGATGGTGATATAATTTAAGACGGTGTCCGTTTACCAGGAACGAAGTATGGTTTTCATCTATTGTGCTTAGTCTAACCGTTCCATTGTCAAACACTGCGTCCACTTGATACGGGCCCATCCAGCGAGTGCAGAGCTTGCCTTTGAAATCCTTAAATCTTGAGTCATACAATAATGCCCATCCCCCCACCTGAAACACCTTGGTTTTGATGAATTTATCGTGCCATTTCATTCTCTGCTGTTGAACAACAGTAGTTCTCTAGACAACCACTGCTTGAATTTCATCCACTCATTTAGCTATTCCAGCTGGTGTTTGTAGGCCTCTAATAAATATAGGCCTACTTCCAAAGCTGTTCTGAGTGTGCAAATCTCAAATTCCACCGGAAACAAGGGATATTTTCCATAGACTAATTCATATGGAGAAAACCTTGTTGTATTCCGCCATGTTGTTCTATATGCCCAGAGAGCTTCTGGGAGTTCTATGCCCAATCCCAGTGATGGCTTGCTACTATCTTTGTCAAGATATTTTCCAATACCTTGTTTGTGCTTTCTACCTGTCCATTCACTTAGGGATGATAGGGGGTTGTCACTCTATGCTTGACCCCATATTTCTGCATTAGCTTTTCTATCATATGGGAAGTAAACTATGATTCACTGTTTGATACAATCTCCCTTAAAGTCCCGTACCTGGCAAAAATTTCTTCAAAAAGGAAGTCTTCCACCACTTGCTCTGTTGCTCTCGTGACTGCCTTAGCTTCCACCTATTTAGTTACATAGTCGGTGCAGACCAAGATGTAAGTCTTCTGATGTGAAGGTGGGTTGAAGGGACCAACAAAATCAATGGCCCATTTCTCGAATGGTTCGAGGGTTGTATAGGGCTGCAGAGGCATCTCATCTGCTTTCCCAGGTTGTCCCATCCATTGATAGCTATCACACCTTCGCATATAATCCTGGGCATCACAGAAGATGGAAGGCCAGTAATACCCCATTTGCAGTACTTTATGTCTTGTTCTTTTTTCTGCAAAGTGTCCCCCACAAGGTCTGCCATGTGCAGCTTTCAGTATCTCGAAAATATCATCTCCTACTACACAACGCTGAATCTGCTGATCCACTCCCATGTGGAAGAGATACCCTGCCATCCATGAGTATTTGGTACTGTGGTGAATGATCTTCCTTTGCTCCTTATAAGATAGGTGACGAAGCACTTTACCTGTAGCCAAATAGTTAGCAATATCTACATACCATGGAGCGTTAGCAAAAATTGCAAAAATATGCTCATCCAAAAAATCATCTTCAATTGGTGTTTCTTCCCCATCACATTCTATCCTAGATAAAAAGTCTGTGACCACATTATCTTTACCTGGTTTATCTACTATGGTGATATCAAATTCCTGTAACAGTAACAACCACCTTCTAATTCAACTAGGGGTGACAGGTTTGTTCATTAAATACCTGATGGCCGCATGATCAGTGTGCACAAAAGTAGGATACTTGGTAATATAATGCCGAAACTTGTTGATGGCATAAACGACAACAAGAAATTCCTTCTTAGTCACTGTGTAGTTTAATTCAGCAGGAGCCAAATTTTTATTAACATAGTAGAATGCGTAAGGTACTTTATCTTCTTGTTGTCCTAATACTGCACCAATTGCTACCTGACAAGCATCCATATGAATGTGGAATGGTAGTGCCTAGTTAGGTCCTTTAAGGATTGGAGCACTGCAAACTAACTCTTTAATTCTTGTAAACACTGCATCACAGTCTTTAGTCCACATAAATTTTGAATCTTTAGTTAATAACTGAAACAAAGGGTGTGCTACTTTTGCAAAATTTTCTATGAAACATCTATAATACCCATCACAACCAATGAAATTGCGTACATGTGTGACCGTTTTAGGTGTTGGAAAGTGCAGAATTACCTGTATCTTTGCTGGATCCATTCTGATTCCTTCAGTTGAGAGTAAATGCCACGGGATGATTCCCTCTTCCATCATCATGTGACATTTCACTGTACTCAAAGAGATGCATGCTTGTATACATCTTGTAAGAACTTTTTCCAGGTTTTCCAGTCCTACTCTGAATGAGTCCCCATATGGAGTAAAGTTGTCCATATAGATCTCAACACTATCATTTATCAGGTCAAAGAAGATTCCCAATATTTCCCTCTGGAATGTTGCAGGAGCATTACATAGGCCAAAAGGAAGGACCCGGTATGCAAATGTCCCCCAGGGGCATGTGAACGTGGTCTTGTCTTGGTCCTCAAGAGAAATCTAGTTCTGGTTATATCCACTAAACCCATCCGGAAAAGAGAAATACTTCTTACCAGCTAATGTGTCCAACACTTGATCGATAAATGGCAAGGGGAAGTGATCCTTCTGCGTCGCCTTGTTCAATTCTCGATAATCTATGTAGATCCGCCATTTTCCATTCTTTTTGGGGACCATTACCAGTGGTGAGACCCATTGGCTGTCTGAGATTGGGTAGATGAAGCCACAACCAGTAACTTCTGAAGTTCTTCTTTTACCATGTTCTTCAACGCCAGGTTCATCCTCCTTTGAGGTTGCCTTATAGGACGACAATCCTCCTTGATGTATATGTGATGGGTGCATAAGTTAGTCGGGATTCCCTTCATATCTGCATAATTCGAGGTGAAGGCCTCCTTATGTTTCTGTAAAAAATCTATAAGCTGCTCCTTCTGAGATTCTGACAGGTTCGGATTAATGTTCAAGGTTTTCCCAGGTTCCAATTCTACTTGTATACTTTTATGGGGTGCATCAACAGGTGTTTCCCACTCCTTCTGAGATTCTGACAGGTTCGGATTAATGTTCAAGGTTTTCCCAGGTTCCAATTCTACTTGTATACTTTTATGGGGTGCATCAACAGGTGTTTCCTGTAATCCTTCTGTTGTTTCCATACCTTCCTGAGTCTCACAACTCAGGATGGATTCTAAGATCTGTCGGTTTGGTTCTGAACTGAATGGGGATCATCCATGAAAGAAGTGATCACATCATCTTCTGATCCAACTTTCAATTGTAGGGCCTATCCAAGAGTAAGGATAATTCATACTTCTTCATCTTTCGTTCCATCCTCTACTGCAAATGCAACCTTCTTATTGCCTTCTGGTTTTATAGGTGAATTTGGTTCTGCCGGTGGATACAACACTAAATTCTTAGTGTTATGCCCGTTAGAAATGACCATATTCCCTTAGCGGCACCCAATATAAGCATCTGTAGTGGCCAACCATGGCCTTCCCAAAATTAGGGGATGACCACCCACTAATGACTATGTATGTAATACCAGGATGTTTATAGGGTAATGCCATGAGTCTATTAAAATTGTCACATCCTCCAGCTTTCCTACAGGTTTAATTGTAGATCTGTCTGCTAATTCTAGGACTATAGGTGTATGCTTTAGATTACGAAGTCCTAGGATGTGCATGGTTTCAGTAGTGATGACATTGATGGCAGCTCCCAGGTCTACTAACACATTTGGAATCTCTACTCCATTAATATGTACTGTCAAGATCGGGTTCCCCGGATCTCCATATTTCACCGGCATATATTTTCCCATCATAAAATCTAACAACTTTCCCATAACATGAATAGTGAGGGGATCTTTAATTTTCTTAGCAGGTTTCTTGCAACAATATTCTTTAAGTGTCTTTGCATAGATTGGCACATCCTTCATGGATTGTAGTAAGGGAATTTTAACAAATAAATTCTGCAACTCTCCTAGTAAATCAAATTTAGATTGAGGACCTAGTTTGCTCATGATTAATCTCTCTTGATAAGGTGGTTGTGAATGATGTTGTTTGATAGGAGGTGTCTGGGTTCGATCGATTTGGTTTGGCTCTTCATTGATCGGCTCTACCTCCCTACCTTCACTATCAAGCTATTTAATGATAACCGGAGGAGGTGGGACATTAACTGTCCAACCTGATCGCAGATTCATTTCGTACAGCTCTACAGTGGAGATACTATATGAAGGCAGGTTAAGAACATTAGCTTGATGAGCTCCCTTATTGTTAGGGTTAGGGTTAGGCTGCATTGGGAGCTGTGGATAGGCCAGTTAGTTAACAGGAGGCACATTGGAGGGCAATTGAAGCTGTTGTCAGGGCATCTGCGATGGCATTTGCTGAGGAAACTGACCAGGAGTGGATCCTCGCCAGGCTGGAGCCCACGGGGAGCTCATACTGGCTTGGGGGTTCCACTGCTGCCAAGGTGGGTACGCGACCACATAGGAGGATAAGGCATGGTTTGAGGATTCATATTACAATTATTAAAATACTGGGATGGATCCAAGTACATACCTTGACTTCCCATCGGAGGTCGGGGTTTCCATGGCTTCCTCGATCCCATGAGATACAGCTGCTTCATTTCCTCCCCTGTTCCTTGAAACATTGCTTTCAAGCCTGGTAAGGAAGGGCATGAGTTGGGCGTATGGTTGAGCTCGTAGATCGCACATTCCTCTATGGCATTTAGTGGACATTCCCTCTCTGGATGTTTCTTCCTACATTTTGGACAAAATACTGCCATCGTCCTGTCTAGCTCTAGCTGCTTTTGTTTTACTTGCAAAGTGTCCATCTGTGCTGAGGATATATGTTCTCAGGTTATCTAGCAAATTTCCCATTTCTGATTTTGAAACACCTTCGCCAGACCCCTTTACTGAACGAACCCCCTGCTTGTTTCTCGCCAGTCCCCTTGAGCACTGAATACATAATTTGCAGATGTCTTCGAACTTCTCCTTGGAGATGTCTCCCTTCCCCACAATGTTTAATAGTTCCATCGAGTCTTCTTGAGGGGACCGAAGGAGGATAATCTTTAATATTTCCTTATCTAGGTCAAAGTGTCCTGACCTCTGTAAGGTGTAGTTGAAACTCTCCACACAATCTTCCAAGATTTCATCTTCTTTATGTGCGAACTTAAAGAGTTCCTCCTTAATGTTCCAGGATTTACAGTAATCCTAGTATTTCTCCAAGAAAGGCCTCTGCATATCTTCCCAAGTAGAAATGGACCTTGCTCCAAGGCCCATGAACTAGTGCAGAGCCATCCCTTTTAGAGTGGAAGGGAAAACCTTCAGCTTCTAGGCATCCATTGTGTAGTCATACCCCCGACATACTATATCAAACTCAAATAGAAATGTGTCGGGGTCTTCAGAGATAAGCCCATGGAAAGTTGGTAAAGCTGCCAATGGAATAGGTTTTGAAGGCGCATCGGCTCCTAGATCTCCAATAGGGAAATCGATGGTGGAGTTGGTAGGAGCCATGAATATTTTCCAATAATCATTGGGGATCTCAACAGGCTCTGTAGAGGGTGGCTGAGGATTCTTTACTACTAGGATTCAAGCTGCTTTAGTAGCACTTCCTTTGTCTCTTGGCAATGTAAATATCTCCTTGACTTTTTCTCTTGTGGCCCGATGGCTTGATCCTTCGGCTGCAACTCCCTTTCCTTTACCAGAATGGTCCAATTCTACCGATGCTCTGCTTGCAACTTCCTCTTCTGCTAGCACCAGCTCAAGATTCTTTGACTCAGATCCACTGTTGGATGCTTCTTCCATGGTCAGAGGGACCTGTTGTGTTGAATCACCACAGAATGCTGCAGCCGATACTCATTGTTCCACTGACTGTCCTTCTGACTTCACCCTTCTTGCTCCTGGTTTCACAGCTACGTGAGAAGATGCTTCGGATTCAACCTTTGCTATGATCTCTTGTATATAGGTTTTTTTTCCCAGCTCTGATCTTCCCCTTCTTGGGGCTCTCCCTCTGCCCCTTTTATTGGGTTCTCTGTTCATACAAAAGTTGGGTTGATGGGGGGTTTCTATATGAACGTACAATGCTTCGACCCTGGAGTAAGGTGTCAAAAGACCGTTCCTTCCCCAGGATGAAGGACTCAAGGAAAAGAAAGGTATTTATAAAAAACCTAGGGTTTCAAGCATGGATCAGGGCATCAAAAGACTCCTCCCTCCCCAGGAACAGGAACCAAAAACAATCAAACACCACGGTAAACCCTAATATTCCAGATCTGAGCAGGATAAAAAAAAAACTATCCCTCCCCAGGGTAAGACTAGGGTTTTCCCCCAAGAAAGAAAAGACATATAGGTTAAGAAAGAAAAATAATTCTAGTTCAAGGCTTGGAGCAGGGCGTCAAAAGACTCCTCCCTCCCCAGGACAAGAGAATGGCCCAAAATAATTAGAAAAAGGAAAAAAATAAACAAACAGAAAGAGTGCCTACACTCAGGACCTCAAGCAAAGTGAGAGAACTCGTTCTCTCCCTAGGATGAAAGTTGACCCTCTGGCCGGTCGTAATCTTTGTTTGCACCTTGTTAGCCTCCCCGGCAATGATGCCAAAATGTTGGTGTCCAAGTAGGGGTGATTATCTACCTAATTCCAACATTAATCTTATCAATCGGGTGCATATCCTTTCAAGGCAACGTGCAAGGTATATGCAGGGGCAAAGGCGTGATCTTTCCCAACCAAGGGTTCTCGGTTTAAGATTCAAACATAAATGCGAGATTAATCAAATTACAGAACTGTAGAAATAATCATAAACAACAAAGTATTGTAATAGCAACACAAAATATCAAATCACACACACACACAAAGACACAACACCTGATCAGAAGAATGGGCCCAGCTCTATGATCAGGGCTGCGTTAACCACGAAAATGATTAGAAGAACAAAATGGATGATCTTTTATTAATCGGTAACAGAAGTTTACAATGCTGATGGCTAAACCCCCATTCACAGGATCAACTTGCGTTTTATACACCACGAGGGAGATCAACAGTTCTCCCAAAAACATAGCAACTGTAGATACAATGATATACATTGGTTGGAACGGTATCATCATTAGATGCCTGGGATAGCAGGGCGGCTCCAAGTATAGTTCAGGGCATCTGTTCTCTGAGCTATGCGACCTCCTACTGATCAGTCGTTACCAGATCTGTTGCAATACGCCGAATTGAGGGTTCCTGTTCTCATGTTGCAGTCAAACACATAGTTTAGTTCCACAAATTGGTAAACTCTATACGTTTTACTTCATTAATTAAAATATACCAATAGGACAGTAAGAGGGGAATTTACCTTGTAAGTTTAAACATAACAACATGGGTAAATAAGTGCAAAAATAGCAAAAAGGGTGATGGAAATAGGAAAAAAGGTGGCCCGATTTGGCACCCAACACTCTGCTCAACTCTGCTCAGCTCTGTTGGCTCTGCTCTGCTCAACTTAGCTCCATTGAACCATGAATAAGAAGAATTGATTGAGAATGTGTCATACCATTCTCCACTAACCTGAAGTCATTCTTAGAGTGCGTACCACTGGTCCCAGACCAGAGTCAACCAACCCAAAGTCAGCGTCATAGTGGTTACCACTCCTACTACTAGTCCCAGACCAGTATCATTAGTCTCAAAGATTGTACCATTGGTCCCAGACCAGTCTCAACTGACCCGAAGTCAGCGTCATAGTATGTACCACTCTCACCGGTCCTAGACCAGTCCTCCACTGACCCGAAGTCAGTCTCAGAGTATGTATCACTGGTCCCAGACCAGTCTCAACTGATCCGAAGTCAACGTCATAGTGGGTAAAACTCCTACAACTGGTCCCAGACCAATATCATTGATCCCAGATCAATGAAGGTCATCCTAGCATAGGGATTATGACAGATACAACTATGTGTCCATCGGTACTACTATGGTCCCTATCCTCATTTCCCCGCTCATTGATCAGGTGAGAGGTACTTCCCATGATTCCCAGACTGCATGGGTAGGATACCTCGACAGGAGAACTAATCAATCTTATTCTCATAATAGACTAATCATCTTACTACACAAACGCCATGGAGAACACATCATCCAGGCCTCACAGGAGAACTAGTCATCCTACTACATAATCGTCATGGAGAACACATCATCCAAACCTCACAGGAGAACTAATCATCCTGCTACGTAATCGTCATGGAGAACACATCATCCAAACCTCACAAGAGAGCTAATCGTCCTACTACATAATTGTCATGGAGAACACATCATCTAGACCTTACAGAAGAACTAATCATCCTGCTACATAGTCGTCATGTAGAACACATCATCCAGACCTCACAAGAGAACTAATCATCCTACTACATAGTCGTATCCAAACAGCTCACTGAAGAGCTTTCGTAACCAGTCTGCCTCTCAGGTAGCCATGCTAGTAGCAATATACTCTGCCTTGGCGGTGCTCAAAGCCACCAACTTCTGCTTCTTGTTCATCCAAGATATCAAAGCAGATCCCAAGGAGAACCAGCACTGAGAAGTGCTCTAGTGATCCTTCACATTGCCTGCCCACTGAACATTTGAAATATTCCAGGCAATGTATCTCAATCCATGAGAGATTATGCCTTGAAGATATCTCAAAAGATTCTAGGAACCAATCGAGTGAAGCTCAACCAAATATGAGCTCACCATGCTAACTGCAACACATATGTCTAGATGAAGGTTCTCCAAGAACATCAATGTGAATGATTTTATGGAACTCAGAGGCATTTCCTAAATCTGGTCCGACATCACTACCATATAACTTCTTGAAAGTTAAGATCCTCAAGGTAGTCATAGGCTTGCAATTTATCTTTCCACATTCATAATCTAACTCCCTTTGTCTCCTACAAATGAGAGGGTCTACACCTATCAGACATAGGTGCCGGTATGAGAGGTCTATCATCCACAACCTTTGAGTAATGGTTTGGATTGATTTCACTCCTAGTGAATCTTAGCTTCATCAGATAGCTATTGATCCTCTCATACTATGCCCGGGGTGATTTGCTTCAAGCCATAGAGGGCTTTCTACCACCTGCATACATGAGATTCCCGATCATGAATCTCAAACTCAGGTTTTTCCAAACCTGTGTACCTGTGGAATGAGGGGAATGGTCCCCTTATAATATTTTCCTTCATTACATCTTAGACATGTACCTTCATGTTCTTTTTGAATTCAGGCATCCCTGTCACCATTTGACTCACAGACCTCTGGTGTTGTGTCAATGGACACGATTCCCAGTGGACTTCCTGTAACTTGATACAACCCTAAACTCAAAAACATCTTTGAAAAATATATTTTCAAACATGTACCTTTCCATCGATGAATGCCACCCTGTAACCTTTGACTTCCATTGCTGAAATGGGCACCATGTTCTTCTTGCGATTAGGTACATAAAAGAGATTATGTAAATGAATCGAGTTACCCTTATTTAATTTAGGGTTAACATTCCCTATAGCCTTTCCAGGATAGGTGGTATCGGCTGCAAGTATAATCCCACGATTATCTATCCGATGAAGTGCCTGGGGTTCCTTGCTTTCTTTGAAGAGTCGACCATTTCTCCTTGATTAATTGTATTACCTATCATTCCCTTGACCCTGGAATGATTTTTTTATCTTCATCAAAAGAAGTGTCTCTGCCATTCAGACATTCCTTTGCATAATGACCGAACTTATTGTAACCAAGGCATCTGTCTTTCCTTCCACCCTTAGATCTGAACTTCCCAATGAAGTGATCTTTAGGTAGGCCATCAGAACCTTCTGCTGCACCATTCTGATAATATTATCTACTTCGACTTCACC
Organism: Pinus taeda; assembly: GCA_000404065.3. NCBI lineage: Eukaryota > Viridiplantae > Streptophyta > Pinopsida > Pinales > Pinaceae > Pinus > Pinus taeda. The sequence goes on along the minus strand of APFE030520753.1, from coordinate 57,585 downwards.
CAGGGTGAATTTGAAGAGGGATGAGGAACCCATTGATCCTTTTATCTTGTCCCAACTGTCTTTGGTGATTGCTCTTTCACTCTTTCTTGAGCATTGTCTTCACCTCAGCTCTGATACCATGTTAAGTTAGGTATGTTCTATGCTAGAGCAATTTATTTTAATTTTCCAATATCTTTTCCAGATTAGCAATCACATCAACATTAAAGTAAACTGTAGATAGAACTTAAATATAAATCATATAAGACAAGCCAAGACAAGAGGACACAAGATGTGGTGCTATCTAGGGACAAACCCCATAATGTGGGGAAACCCTTGATCAATTCCTCTTTTATGTTCTTCAAAGTTCAGCAGAGAAAGTGAGAGAGATAGAACATTTACAATAGAAGTCCATACTTGACTTTTGATATCGCATGAGATCAGTTGAAGACATATTGCTTCAACTGATTCTCTAAGGTGACTCCTTCACCTATCTTAGTGCTGCATCTTGTCCATTTGTTGCACCTTGTTACTGAGCTGATCCCATCTACTTCCATCATCATGTTGTCTCATTCATCATCATGCTAAGACTGACCATCCTTATCATTCTCATTATTCCTTCATGATTCCCAAACTATATTATTTCTTTATTATGCTGAAGCATTAGAACTGCTTCTCCTTATAGACTGTAACACTGCTTCGTATGCTGAGACATATAGATCCAATTCATGCTGCTCACTGTGAAGTATTCTTGTTCCCATCTATACCACAGTGATCATCACCGAGACTATGGGCTATTTGCTATAGGAGTATTCAAAGTTTGTCATCTATCCGAGATAGATATGTTGAGATGCTTAGGCTTCATCCTTTCTTTGCTGCTCTCTCCATACAAGAATACCTTCAATCTACAGATATGCTGAGAGGGTGACCAACCTTGGTTCTATTTCTCCTTAACCCATCCGAGGAGGCAGCTTGAACCCTTAGACATATCTCACCTCAATGCGGATCTGATTGTGGCTTCCTTCTTCATGACTGTGGCTTCCATGCGTTGACTATAGCCACACCTCAGGACTGCGGCTCCTCTTCTTCGTGATTGTAGCTCCATGCGTTAACTGCGGCTACACTCTATGCATGCGGGATTATGACTGTGGCTTGATTGCGGCCTTCTCTTTATTACTGCGACCACCATCTATGTGGCTACCATCTACTGCAGCTACCATCAATTCCTACGGGATTATGACTGCAGCTTGACTGCGGCTACCATCGATGCCTGCGGGATTATGACTGCGGCCTTCTATTACTGCGGCCACCATCTATGTTACAACATGTAAATGTCTCTATAGGTATCTCCATTACCAGCATATATATATTTATATATATATATATATATATATCTTTGTTGCCTTTGTGTATATAAGTATAAGGTCTTTTATGTCTACGTATAGATGTCTCCATAGACACGAATTAGGACATCACGTTGACTGTAACTGGGGCTTCATCTGCAGCTAAGGAATTCTTCATTAGTGTCTCTCCTTCACCAAAAACCCAAGACGTGGAGAGGAGATCACTTGAAGAGTGTGTCCAAAATGACTTCAAGTCCTCTTTTATTTATACTAAAACGTAGGTGATGAATAGACACGTCTATTGGGCTTCTGAGCCTACTCAAGTTGCTGGCCGACTTGACAATTTGATTTATAACATAAATAAATTCATAACTTTATGAATACTTCGGAATCGGATGATCTTTAGATCGATCCTACACCTCTCGATGAGAGGGATCCAATAAAAATATCAACTGCCATAAATAAGATGATCCACATGGAGTTTGGCCCTAGTTGCCAATTTTAACATTTTCACAGGCTTCAACCTGTTGGTGACTTCATGCACCAGCCTAACACCCCCCTACCTCTCTATAGAATAATAAGAGAAGAATGGACTCTCATACCAAGGAAAATGGTCCACTTTACAATGATATAGAATGATGTAGAAGAAGAAGACACACTAGACCGTAACCCCAACTATGACACAACCTCCTAATGATGATCCTATACCTCCCGACACTGCCTCTTCAACTCTTTGCAAATAGACACTTGTACAAATTTTAAAAAGATGATTTTACAATGACTCTATACAATGATTCTTTTACAATGTCTATATGCAATGCTACCCACTTGAAGACTTCATGTGGTGAATTTCTTGTTGTTGTTATGCACCTTGATTGCTGCTCTTGTCATGATACCCTTTCTAATTCTTTAGAACAGTAGATTATGCATTGATTCTTCTCTTGATGAATATATAATACCTCCAAAAGGTCTTTAAAGAAATACCCATGACATGATAATAGAAAAACTTACCTCATCCTGCAGAAAATATGTTAGTGCTAAACAAAAACAACAAATTAGAATACAAAGAAACTAATGCAATTAAGAGATGAACATGCATATACAAAATATAATTACCTATAGCATACCTCTGCTGCATCATTTTGCTGCACCTTTCTCTTTGCTGCCCTAGAAAGTTTGGTCCTTTGCACCCCTTGAGAACACTTGATTTTGTTTTTCTTGCCTTCTAGGAGAACGATATTTAATCTGATGTATCTCTGTGATTTCAGATCCCCAACATGTGATCTTCAGTCATGTAGAATCTCTCTGAGTCTTCTTTCCAATGCCACAGGTCTGACCCGATTTGGACTCTTAAAGACAAATTTATGCCCAATCTCTCACAATGACCTAATTATGGACTAGTTCAGTAGAGTGAACTTGTACGACGTACCACGTCTCACTGTTTCCTCCTTCGGCTCTGAAATTGATACACAGAAAACTAATATCTGTGCACTATCCACCATTTTTTACAGAATTCCAATCTTCTTCTCAGAGAGATATTTATGATGATTTTCCCAAGGTCACTTCTTTGAGATTAAATTCGGTAGCCTAGAAAAACTCTAAGTTCCACAGATCATATCTCTGAAAATATAGCGAACCAAGATCTGAAATTCGGTCAAGACATTCATCAGGATTGCAAATCAAATGGGTTTTAATTTCAGAATCGAAGACTTCACAGAAATGAAGTTATAGTGAAAATGCCACGATCACTACATTTGGAGGATATATGAGATTTATTTTTATAGAGTTGAGAGGGGCTTCTATAGAGAATGTTGGAGGGATTTTAGGAGCTTAAAAAATTATTAATTAATGACTATTCAATGACCAAAACCAATTATGAGTGCCATGCCACAACCCCATAGGGTTTTAGCCCACTGACCGGGGTTACTAACTTCAAACATGAATATCTCTCAAACTGTGAAGAATTACTTGGTGTGCCATATATCAACGGAAACAACTCGACGAGTAGAATCTATCTAGAAGATCCTTGACTCAAAATAGAGTAAGTTGTAAAGTAAAAATTCCCTTGCAAGATAAGGGTAGCCCCTGGTGCTTCTTGGGTTGACATCAATGACAACCTTAGATCATCTTTAGATCAACACTTCCTCTGAGAATTTTTAAATGAGGGTGCAATGCTTCGTTGAGGTTGATATCAGGGCAGTGACGTAGGCAATAAAAGCAATAATTTCATATCAAGGGGATCATACTGCACACGTTGTGATCTCATTATTGATCCTGGATCATGGAGGTATGTCTTAAATGCGATTTATTCCTTGGCATGATTGGAATAAAAAGATAACAATAATGGCAGGGTTTAATAATGATTATAGGGTTGTCTCTTTTAATTTTAGTTTGAAATCGTAGATTGAGAAATGATTCACCCTTCCCCTAAGTTTAATGCTACGACCGTCAAATAAAGTGTCATATTAATTGCCATAATTGTTAAACAAAGGAAAAGGCGATATACCTTTTGTGTGACGTATGTGAGGTGATGTGGCGAAAAGGGACTAGCAAAAAGTTACCAGCAATATAATTAATTCTGGTGGTGATGTGTTGGTTATGTTAATTGATCCTGTAGCACGATGTTGATGAATGCTTTTTTTTTTTTTTATTGTAGCGGACAAATTTTCCTAGGTCACTGCTATAGGTTGTCAGTTGTTACACATGTAACAATAGATACAATTGCTAATACTATTTCTACAACAATTTCTTATTTACACTACTCTTTACAGATACTTACAAAAATTTGAAAAAAAACAAGAAAATACTAAAACTTGTAACAACATATTGTAAGATGTGTGTGAGATGAATGATGTTGTTACAGGAAGAAAATAACGTGTAACAACTGCCATGGCGGTTTTCAACCATCATAATTTTTCTACCTATGCCCTATAAGAGGTTTTCACAGTCAAATTCTTATTTACATTTTTTTATTACATTTTTTTTCTTTTTTATATTTTTTTACTCGGTCTAATGGCTGCCAACAAGAGTTGGTTTTTGGTTTTTACACTTATTGGAAAATTAAAAATTTGGTAGCACAAGAGAATTTTCCCCTGCCCCTATAATTTGAAGATCAAGATTTTGCGACAATGTTGACGAATGAATCCTTTGAAGCGGGTTTTTTTATATAGCTGAATACGATGCCCATTAATGAGTAATGGTGTCCTAACACTGTCAATGGTAACTAAATTCACAGCCCCATTGTCAAAGGCTGTGTCAAATTCATAAGGACCTAGCCACCTGGTGCAGAGCTTCCCCTTGAAATCCTTGAATCTCGAATCATATAATAGAGCCCAATCTCGTTTTTGAAACTTCTTCTTTTTAATGAATCTATCATGCCACTTATCCCTTTGTTGTTGAATGATGTTTGTTTGTTGAATAACAGCTAGCCTTTTCTCATCTAGCTCATTGAGTTGATTCAACCGTTGCTTCTGTGTTTTTTCCAGATTTAAGTTCACCTGTAGCACTATTCTTAATGTCTTGATTTCGAACTCTGTGGGAAATAAAGGATTTTTTCCATACACTAATTCGTATGGTGAGAATCCTATAGTATTCCTCCATGTAGTCATGTATGCCCACATCGCCTCTGGAAGTGTATAAGCCCAATTCCTCCTATGGCTGGCCATAATCTTGGTAAGAATTTCCTCAATAACCTTCTTGGTGCTCTCCACTTGGCCATTTGCTTGTGGATGATAAGGTGAAGTAATCCTATGATAGATGTTGTATTTTTAAACTAGCTTCTGAATCAAATGAGATGTGAATTGGGCCCTCCATTTGTCACTATTTCTCTGGGTATCCCAAAGCGAACAAAAATTTCTTCAAACAAAAAGTCTGAAACAACCTGCTTTGTAGCTCTAGTCAATGCTTTTGCTTCGACCCATTTTGTGACATAGACTGGGCAGACCATGATGTAGGGATTTTGCTGGGACGAAAGGTTAATTGGTCCTACAAAATCCAGGACCCATTTCTCAAATGGCTCTAAAAATATTTCAGGTTGTAATTGCATTTCATTTGACTAGAGTGGTTGATCCATTCTCTGGCAGGTGTCACATCTGTTCATGAACCTCTTAGCGTCTTGAAATATTGTGGGCCAATAGTATCATGTTGAGAGCACCTTGTATCATGTCCTCTAATTTTCAAAGTGTGCTCCACAGGGTTCCTCATGACAAGCTCTAAGGATCTCAAATATTTCATACTCCATTACAAAATGCCTGATTTTATGGTCTGGCCCAATGTGATAGAGATTTCCCTCAATCCACGAATATCTAGCATTTTGTAGGAAAATTCTTCTCTTTTCTCTAGAAGATAAGTATTGTAGAAATATTCCTGCAACAAGATAATTAGCTATGTCTGCATACCACAGTGAGTGAGTTGAAATAGAGAAAAGGTATTCATTTCGAAAATAATCTTCAATAGGCATGCATTCATCACCAACAATTAGCTTAGAAAGAAAACCAACCACTACATTAGCTTTCCCAAGTTTATCTAGGATTGTTATATCAAATTCCTATAACAACAATAACCATTGTGTAATCTTACCATTAGTGAATGGTGTATTCATTAAAAAGAAAATGACAAAGTGTTTAGTGTGTACAAACACTTGTTATCCCGTGATGTAGTGTCGAAATTTTTTGATGGCATGCACTACTGCAAGGAACTCTTTTTTTGTCATACTGTAATTGAGTTCAGCTGGAGTCAAGTTCTTGCTTATGTAATAGATAACATATGCCTTTCTGTCCTCCAGTTGGCCCAATACAATTCCCACAGCAATATTAGATGCATTTGTAGATATGTGAAATGGCATACTCCAGTTTGTTCCTCGCAAAACAGGAGTTTTTGATACATAGTTATTTAATTCCATAAAGGCTTGCTCGCACTTCCCTGTCCATACAAATTCCACATCTTCCATAAGTAAGGAGAATGAAGGAGATGCAGTCTTTGAAATTTTTTCTATAAACCTCCTATAATACCCTACATGACCCAAAGAATTATGTACTTCTTTCTATGTCTTGGGAATTGGGATTTTCAAGATTACCTCTATCTTAGTAGGGTCTACTTTAATTTCGCCAGTAGAAATAAGATGTCCCAGCACAATCCCTTCATTCATCATCATGTGACACTTTACAGTACTCAAAGCAACATTAGTCTGCACACATCATTCTAATAATTTTTATAAATTAACTAATGATGCTTCAAAGGCATCACTGTAAGGCGTAAAGTCATCCATGAAGATTTCTAGACAGTCATTCAACAGATTCGAGAAAATTCCTAGTATTTCCCTTTGGAAAGTTGTTGGCATATTATAAAGTTCAAAAGGAAGAACTTTGTATGTGAACGTTCCCCAAGGGAAGGTAAAGATCCTGATCTTCCGGGGTAGTCTGTATCTGCTTATAATGACTAAACCCATCCAAAAATGAAAAAAAAAATCTTCTCAGATAGGGTATCGAGGACCTGATCTATGAATGGCAGAGGGAAATGGTCCTTTTGGGTGGCTTTTTTGAGTTCTCTATAATCTACACAGACACTCCACTTGCCATTATTCATAGGGACAATTACAAGTGGGGATACCCATTGACTATCATAAATTGGATAAATGAAGTTGAAATTCATGAGTTTCTGTAGTTATTCTTTCACTACCTCCTTTAGTGCAGGCTTCATATGTCACTGCGGTTGTCTAACTGGATTTTATCCATCCTTTAAATAGAGGTGGTGACTGCACAGGTTGGGATGGATCCCTTTCATGTCTGTATAATCCCATGCAAATGCCTTTTTGTACTTCTGTAACAGTTGTAACAACAATATGTTTTGCTGAGTCGTCAAGTTGGATTGACATTTAGATATTTCCCCAATTCTATTTCAATTGGACTATTGTTGATGTTTGGATTGGTATTCATCTGTTCAAATCTCAAGTCTTATACAACATCTTCCTCCCCTGAGTCCTCAATAGAAGTATAAGAAAGTGAATTACTAATAAAACCATTTATGATATCATCTTCTATCTCATCCTTGAAGTACTGGGCTTTCTCGAGGGTGAGAAGTGGCTGGGAGTAATATGATTCAAGTTTGAATTCATCCCATAAGGGGTTTCCTGAATGCATACTTGGTTTTGTTGGGGGTAGAGGTTAAGGTTCTTTGTGGCATGCCCATCTGAAATTATCATAGACCTAGACCTGCATCCCATAAATGCGTCTGCAGTGGCTAGCCAAGGCCTCCCCAGAATCAAAGGATGCCCCCCCCCCCCCGTGTTTGATTTAGTTTGTAAAATAAGGAATTCATTTGGATATCTCCAAGAATCTACTGTGATCATTGCGTCTTCTAACACCCCCTTTGGTTTGACACAGGACCTGTATGTTAATTCCAATATCATAGGTGTGTGTCTTAGTCTATGTAACCCCAATGTAGTGAAGAGTTCCTTAGTCATTACATTAATGGCTGCCCCTAAATCAATCAATATTTTGCTAATGGGCTTGTCATCGATGTAAATAGTGACCATGGGATTTCCTATATCATTATATTTGGTTAAGAGAGGTTGATTAGTCATCAATTCGGACAACTTTCCCATCACATGAATAGTAGCGGGGTCCTTAGGCTTCCTCCCAAGATTTTTAACCAACTGATCTCTTACTGTTTTTGCATAAATAGGCACATCTTTATTAGCCTGTGGTAGAGGAATCTGTATGTGTAAATTTTTTAACTCCCTAAGGAAATTAGATTTTTTTTGTGAAGTCATCCCGCCTTCGGCTAATCTTTGGGGATACATAGGATCCTTTGTTATCTTAGTCGAGTTAGTTGTTACAGGTGTATCAAATTTACTTGAATTGGCTATTACATGTGCAACAGTCCTTCCCGAGTTAGTTGTTACAGGTGTGACAACATATTCAAGATCTGTGGTATATTGCTTGGGTGACTCACACTCTTCTTCAATGATAATAGGAGAGTGTTTTGGGTTAATCACTCTCCCTGACCAAAGATGAATTTCATTACATCCAACATGAGTGATATAATAAGTCTGAAAGGTAGTTGGGGCTTCAATGTTTTGGGTTGCCTTATTGTTTGGGTTAGGGTTAGGTTGCACAGGTAATTGGGGTCATATAGGAGGTGTAGCAATAGGTGTTCGAAGATGTGGTAGCTGTAATTGTTGTTGCACTGGTATTGCAAGAGGGGCTATACCTAGGGAATTTCCTCTCCAGTACTGAGTCCAAGGATATGGCTGAGATGGAGGGTAATGGAGAGGTGGAGAGAGAGACCACTGGTTCCAAGGTGACAAATACTATGTTGGAGAAGGAGTAGAATATTTCCCAAGGAATTGTTGAGAATTATATATATTATTCCATGGATTAAAAGAAGAGAAATATTGAGACATACTCGGGGGTCGTGGTTGCCATGGTTTCCTGGATCTAATGAAATAGGAAGAATGAACTTCCTCGCTTGATTCTTTGAGCACGGCTTTCAGTCTAGGGAGCTCCGAGAATGGCCTGTAGAATGATCTAGATCACAAATGTTGCACAAGTTGATGTTGTTTACCCTGCATTCCTTCAAGGAATGTTTCTCCCTGGATTTCAGGAAGAACCTAGCTAAAGTTGTGTAAGCTTCATCCTATGCTTTCTTCACTTGTACCCTCGTTATTTGAGCATATAAGGTACCGAGGAGATTAGTTTTAAGGCTTTCAAACAAATTTCCGATGCCAACTCTGGTCACACCTCCATTTGCAGATTTTTGTATTCTGACATAGGCATCCTGTACCATGCTTCTTCCTCTCGATGAACCTCTCGAGAATCTTAGGTAGAGATTTATTATATCATCAAATTATTGTTGAGATATGTCTCCCTTTCCTAGTAGATTCAAGGTATCAAGGTAGTCATCTCTCATTGCCCTTATAAATATGGTTTTCAAGATTTCTGGATCTAAATCACTATGTTGAGATCTCTACAAGTTATATGGAATCGTTCCGCATAATCCTCCAAGTTTTATTCCTCCTTTTGTGTCATCCTAAATATGTCTTCCCTCAGGCCCTTGGTCCAACAATAGTCCTGATACTTGGATAGGAATGTAGTTTTCATGTCGCCCCATGTCCGAATAGTAGCAGAGCCTAGTCCCATAAACCATCTCAATGCTACTCCTTTTAGAGTAGCGAGGAACAATTTCAAATTTTAAGCATCCGAACTATAATCATGGCTCCTACACAAGACATCAAATTCATACCAAGAAGGTGTCAGGGTCTTCTACAGTCATTCCTTGAAAATATGAAAGAGCTCACAAAGAAATGTTTTTCATTGGAGCTTCGCCCCTTATATTATCTATTGGGAACTCAAAGGTGGTAATCGTGGCATCTATTTTGTTTTTGTTATTTTTTATTTTAATCCCCCATTGTTGATCCTCCTGACTCTTGCTATGGTGAGTCTCCTTCTTCAGACCGTTTAGGTCACTGTCCTGTGGGTGAAGATTCGTGATATAATAGCTTAGGCTGCTCCGAGGCTGGGTGTTTCACCGTATTACCCGAATTTGGATACTAATAAGTAAATGAATGCTCTTCTTATTCATACCCTTGGTATTTCCCACAGGTTTCCCCTTGGCCCTCAAACCTAAGGTCTTCACCACTAGTTTCTCCCTGTTGTTCTTGAATTGAGTCTACGGTTTTTGGAGTGGGTACACTAGTTTTAGGATGATGAGGTCCAGAGACATAGGAACCAGATGATTCTGGCCTTACTATGGGGGTAACATATTTTTGTGGCCTTTGTTTCTCATATCCCTCTATGAGTTTGACTGTTCTTTCTATGATTTTGAGATTAGCTCCTGAATAAATGTTTTTCTTCCTAAATCTGCGCTCTTCTTGTTCCTTTTATGACCCGTTTTTCCTGTGATTTATTAGAGTGGTTGTGTTTTTGGTATCTCTGCTACTCCTACACCTTACACATGGACCCTATGTTTATTTATTTCACACCATAAGTGTGTTAGCTTCTACAGTGGTGAGCCCACTCAGATATATTAGAGCGATGCATAGGTTCTTACCTCTCATCTTACCGCCCAACGGATGTAAAGCTGAAAACACATCTAAAGAAAATCCAAAAATTTCACACACCCAAAGTGTCCTAAGGATCGCAATGGTGAGTCCACCCAGATATGTTAGAGTGATTCGCAAGTTCTTACCTCTCATCTTACCGCCCAACACTTGTGCACTAGGAACACTATATTAACTAAACACACTTGGATGACTGTACCGTCAACTGCCTTCCCCGACAACGACACCAAAATGTTACACCGGTTTAATCATTGTTAATTGACTGAACCACAACCATTTAATTGTCAACCAAGGTAGGTTTGTTTAGTTCAAAGGTGTCTGCACTATCTGTGCTGATACATAACAACCAAGGATAGAAATAAAGAATAGAAAGAAATTCGCTGAACTGATTGCAGAAATTAAACACTCATGTTCTCCAGGAATGAAATCACACTTCATGTTTTACCAAGAAAAGGGCACACCACACATAATATCAATGACTGAACCAACTGATCAACTATTACAACTTAATCAATCATGTGTAACAACATATCATAAATCTGAAAAACAAAAGTAATATGATCTATGAATTATACAACGACAAAAATGACTTCACACTCACTAGAAAGAAATAATTAATCTACTGCTACAAATACCACTGCAATCCCTGCTAAAGAGGAGGGCCCTTCCTCCCTAGCAGGGTGCAGGGATGAATTGAGAACTAGTTAGGAATTCAACACAAAATCTGTAAAAGCATCACCAACGATGTTATTCTATTAAAATAGTTGTGAATTACAGAATCAAAATTACGATACTATATTTTGTTGCCTCCTTGTTCCCTTCATGGAACCAAATCCTTTTATAAAGTTTACATGCCCAAAATAGGGAACAAACCAGTGATTAGAATCTCACGATTCTCATGTTGATCAATATTAAAATAAAATAGAAATTGTTACAATTGGTTTCGAAATACAAGGCCTATTCAAGTTACATCGTTTTCTAAAATCATAACCGCCTAGATTCTTTAACGGCCCACAGGTAGTTCATGCTTCTTGAGAGTTGTCTCGTGGAATAGTACCCACAATCTTTGACAATTACGGTGTAACAACAACTAGAGGTTGAACAACAACTTGAGGTGTAACAAAAATGATCTGCAACAACAAATCCTCAAAACATATTTGTGAATTAAAAGCACAGTTGTCCAACCTTTAGCCTTGACTTCATGGGAAACACTTGAAAGAAAAAGAGCCAAATAACTTCTTCCACACTTACCCTGGTTAGCCATCAAAAATATATCACTTCATTCATATTTAACAAAAATGGAAAAATAATATGTCACAACAAGAGTTGCTTCTTATAACCAGGAAAAGTGATAATTAGGACATAAAGCTCGTGGATTCAAAGGTAAAATGGTCAAAAATGGGGGAAAGAGGTATCTAAAATATGCCCAAAATCTACACCCAACAACAATCAATTCACCATTTGGTGATTTATTTAGTCTCCTTTGCTAACCAAAAAATTCATTCCCTCTCTTGGTAATTCAAATTTCTCTATATTCGTTGTTGTCCCTTATGCTCTCTCTTTTTCCATCCTGAAATATTCAAGCAAAAAAAGCCCTCCCATGTTGTTCAAATACCTTTTATTTGATTTGGATTTAAATAGGAATGCAACAAATTATAGATATAACCATAAATACAAACATGCAGTAGAAATAATACTTCACTTCATTAATATCAAATACTAAAATATGCTTACAAACAAAATGGAAATAAGATTAGCTCGGGTGATGGTAGCTTATCTCTGAGAAGAGATGTGGCGGCTACATGCCTCTGAACTGTGTTACGATGAGGCTCAAAGGCCTATTTATTGTTGAGAAACAATGGAAAACCCTAAACATCCAAAATCATAACCCTAGGAGATGAAGCGCCAAACTATGGGCCTCGTTTGGGTAAATTGGTACATCAACTTCCTGGGGTTGTAGCTTTGGCATACGATCTCTGTTTGACGCACACAATACCGTGTTAGAAAGATCTATCCGAGGAATACAACTTTTGAGTGAGAAACATTGGTGTATAACAAATGTTTCTCCCGGTTTTACCAAAAAAACGTCTTTTAGGGCCTCAAAACGGTTCCGGAAGTTTAGGACCCGAAAACTGCCAAAAATAGTAAATTGTGCTACAAATAAGGAAACTGAAAAACTGAAAGAAACAATAGTGGGGGTCCAAGTGGAATAGGTGGGTGGCCACCAATATCCACCTAGATCATTATTATTTTTGTTGTGTCTTCCCATGTTCCTCATGGAACATTCTTGGGTGTCTCTTCATATTCCTCATTGAATTTTCTGCATATTAATGTTTATTCTAGGAATTAGTAACCCCGTCCTTCTTGAATATGTGTCCCATTACTCAACCCATTTTTATTTTTATCAAAATGTTTACATTGCATACAAAAATGTAGATAATTTTGCGTTGTCACAAACCCCTCCCCCTTTGGGTAACACCATCATCAATGTTAAATGACACATATTCGACCATAAAAGACACACTTGAAAATAGTCATATTGTTCATGGATATTTATATACCCAACCCTTTACAATATTTACAATCTTCCATACATTTTCTTCAACCAACAAACAAAAGATATGATAAACATCAAGTTATAGTTCAACCATCTTTCAATGGTCCTCTTTGTAGTTCTCAGATGCTTTAGATGTGTTCAATCCAACTTGGATTTTTCCTTTTACTTGGAGTGTTTCCTGCCTCTAATGTCCAGTGTAATAATCCTCACGCTTCTTGTTTTCTCTGTGAACAGTTACCAACTCATTGTTTCTAGGCACACTCCCAATGTGCTTCTAGTTCTAGCTTGCAATGCTAAAGACCAAGACAAATTTATTCCATGACCTTCCCTCTTCTGCTTCCCAGTCCCTCAGACAATCCAATCACCCCCTTCTTTGCAGTCACTCACCTTCCAAGTTCAACAATCCCATTCTCTGATTCCCAGTCCCTCGAGTGACCCATTCCTTGGCAATGTTTCCTCGCATCAGAAGTTTCCAAAACCAAGGCGTACCCCTATCTCAAAACTATTATATTGATCATAGCATGTTTTATGGAAATCAATGGAAATTATTAGTTACCAGTGTCCTACAATGACCCTGTTCCTAAATTTTTTTACCAACATACTGTTGCATGCTCCAATTCCTTTTGTTGCTTCTAATAACACTCTTGTAGCCAACTCCAACCACCGAGGCTGGGAAATTTCTATGCTTCCTACATCAAGAAGAAAATTTCCATTAGACTCAAAAAAAAGAATTGTAATAAATTCATATCATACCTCATTGGTAGCTCATCAATAAGGTGACATTTGCAATTCTCTTTGATTCCTATCACAAAGAGTCAAATTAGCTCCAAAAAAAAAATTGCTACAGATTTTACTAGTAACATTTTTTACTATATGCTTTCGTATTTAAATTTTATTAAAATTTAGATGAAAAACAAAAAAGATCAATATTTACCTTAAACCATTGCTTCCTCCTGCAAAATTTCACTTTAGGGTTTAACTTCCTCTACCACTTCACAATTAAGGATTTCCAATTTGGGGATTTTAGATTTAATGGGTTTGTGTACTTACTATATATAGAGATTTTTACATGTAAAGTAGGGGAATCAATTGTTGAATTAGATCCAATCCCTATCAATGGTCTTTGTTTTCTTTTTTAAATGGCTATATGTTTTGCGGTGTGCCCTCTGTAACATGACACACTAGTGCTCCCTATGTAATACAACGCACTGACATATTAGAAGACTCAATTATGTCTAGTTTGTTAATCGTTTCCCCTGGTGTAATATAACGCACCAACGTGCCTTTTGTAAATAGCATTGTAAATCATTTCAGTGTGTTTATCCTTAAAAATCACACCATAATAATTTAAAATTAATTTTCTATGACGATGCACCTGAGCAATTAAATGCCTAGTGTGTTTAGTGTTCTAAACACACCGGTGCGTTTATTTAGATAAACACACCTGTTACCAACCTTTTTGGCTGAAAATATTATTTGATTTATTTATAAAATATATTTAATGACTTCTATATTGAATGCTACAAGTTTTATATTGATAAAAAATGTCTCAAAATGTCTCAAGTAACAAAAATAATCATCGACACAATGATAGCACATAAAAAAAATAGAGAAGGAAAGTTCTTTGTAAATTCTTTACAAAATTAATATGCTTGAGCTATATGTAAGTTTAACTAATATGTATTGGTTGGTGAGTGTCATGCAGAGGCACAAAATGAACAAGGTTGATAATATTATTTCTAATCTAAGTGCATAAGAGCGTAAAACCCCGATAGAAAATTTGCAGAATGATGAATCAGGTGAATGAAAAAAATATTATTCAATATGTTTTTGTTTTTTTAATATACTTAAGAATATTAAATAAGATGTTTCAAACAATATATTAATTCATATATGTTTAATATTCAACACAGATGATATGTAATTGTAAACTTGAAGGTTTTTAACAATTTGCAAGTGAAAATTATATGTGTATTGGGTAGAGGATCAATTTATTAAACACATAAAAAAAGTGAATTTAAACACAGTTTACAACCCAAGAGAGACAAAATAAGCATATATGAAACAGATAACACAAAAAAATGATAAAGAAGTTCACCCCTTGTTGGTTTTGTGGGCCCTGACCCAGGTTCAACGTTAGTCAGCCAAACAAATCCCTACACTACTAGCCCTTTTGGCATCAGCTCGCAGAGCGCGGACCGAAGTCTCACCCGAAGAAGTATGGAGGGATGCTGGAACCAAAGTTCTGCACCCTGAGATGGTTGTGATGTCAGTTTATACCTCCTTCTCCTGCCTTCACGCATGTGGCTAAGCTTTAGAGCTTATCGTTCTACCTTTTATCCCGCCCTTCAGTACCTCTGTGAATGCATACGGTTGACCTTCACACAGCCCTAACCCACAGTTTAGGTACTTTCGCACTGCTATGATGATGTATTGTATAGGTTCTTGAGTTATCTCAAGTGTTCTGCTTATTCTACCAATCAATTACAATTATTTCTGCGTAAACTGATATTCTTACTTGTGTTCAATTAACAAATATAATCACATAAATTCGCGCATCAAATAAGCATTGTAATATAACCGAGATCATAACGCAATATAATCAGATGCATTAACAGAGAATTAAATGCATAGTAATTGCAGAATACTTCTCTTTATTGATATCTTCCAGTTTAATACAAACTCTATCCACCCTTCGCACACAGCTGCAAGGGTCCACGCACTCAGTTGTGGAATTCCACCCTAGGCCTTTGCGCACTCAGCTGCAGAGCCTCTTTCTACACTAAGACTCGAGAACACTTAGAACTCCCTACCAAAACTTCCAAAGCTACCTAGAGCTTAATTACTTAGCTCCTTCTTATACAATCCAATGGTCCGCAGACCATGGGTAGATCTTTACCACCGACTTAATTCTTTACAAAATAAGGGTAGGTAACCCTTTATGATTCTTGACACCTTCGCGCTCCACGACCAAAAAATGCGGAGACTTTACAACTTTATTACAAAATTGTTCCAAAACATGGGCTTTTAGCCCCAAAACTACTCTTGGGGGAACCCATTCCCAATAGGCCCCCAACACAAACATGGTGACTCACCCTCGAGTCACTCTGCAGGCATGGAGATCTTGGCACGAAGACCTCCCAGCTCGACCTGTATGATTTCCACTTCGGCGATGCACTGCGCAACTGCCTGCTTCACTTATTCAACCAACTGCTTTGTCGTTGGTCTTGAACTGTCAACCTGAAGCTTTTGCTAAATTGCCTACAAATCCTCATTATCCATCGGGATATCCTCAATCTCTTCCTCCTCCAGCTCCATGTTAATATTTTTTCCCTTTTCCTATGCGACGAGCTTGTCCTTCTGTGGGTTTCTTCTAGGCGACGAGCACATGGGTGTTGCAACCTGCTTGCTATTCTTATCCTTTTCATTCTCCTTGGTCGGGGTGGTCCGTGGTGACTTGGGGACTTCAGCTAGTACCTCTGCAACTTCTGAAGCAACTCCTTTTGCCTCTATAACAACCTCTGGCACAACTCCCTAGACTGTCACTTCTTTGGTGTCCATAGCTTCTGATCCTGGGTAAAGTTACGGATGAAATTGTGGTCAGACTCTGGAAATCGATCAAAAGCTGGGTAGTCAAGAAATTCTTCAAATAATGTGCAAATCATGCATGTCTGAGAGCTCACCAACTCAATGCTCAAAATTCCAAGTGTTTTTCGTTGGGCCTCCACATGTAATTTATAGGCCATGTTGAATTCAAATCTGATCGTTCCCCCCAAATTCCATTCATTAATGCCAGATTGGCGGCAGATTTTCAAGGATCTTACCCATTTCATCTTAAATGCTGGTCGTCTACTCCAGTTGGCCACATTCTCATCATCAAATCATGAACAATGTCTTTAACGTCACTTTCCGGATGACCTGCCCGATTTTTCCCTGGGTATTGCAGCTCTCTTCACATTGTTGTAAACCTTGTGACATCTCCTTATTCCATGGAATCCCTTGATCGCGCAATTTCCCAACCCGAGCAGTGTAGTTTATAGTCCCGTGCCTCCTTTCCGCTGCCTAGAGCACTAAGACTATGCTACCTTCATATAGTCACTTGGTCAGATCAACAGTGTATGGCTTTAGTCGGATGCCATTCACCTTTCCTGGGAAGGGATCTCCATTCAATTTAACCAACTGAACTGCTCCACCATCGATAATATCCTTAATGAAATAGGGCCCTAACCAGTGCATCTTGAATTTCCCTGTAAATTTATCAAACTTGTTGTCATATAACAAAACCAGTTCATTTACCTTAAAGGTGTGTAGTTTAATGTGTCGATCATGCCATGTTTTTTTGCGCTACTTTTGGACCTGTTGGTAAAATCCAGCCAAAAACCTTTTTTCCTTGAGCTCAACAAGTTGTGCGAGAGCCTCTTCCAGGGCTCTGTGATCCGTCATACCTGTGAGTGCTGCTATCCATAGACTAGGCACAATGTATTACATTGGCATCATTGCTTCAACACCATATACAAGCCTAAAGGGTGTTTGTCCAGTCAACTTTTTGCATTTCGTTCGATAGGCCCATAGTATTGCGGGTACGCGCAAGTCCCAATCATTCCGCTGCGCATTGCAAACCTTGGTCAGTGCGTTCTCTAGTACCTTATTGAATGATTCCACTGTCCCATTAGCATAGGGGTGATAAGGCGTGCTTTTCTAGTGATATACCTGAAATTCCTCTGTTAGTGCGTTGATTGTTTCATTTAGAAAGTGCGTGCCACGATCACTCATCAAAATCTTTGGACACCCAAATCACATCAGTACATACTCAAAGAGAAACTTCGCAGTGGTCATGCCTGTGCAGTCCTTCATAGGTTGTGCCTCCACACATCGATTCAAATACTCAATCACGGTGATAATGTACATGCACCCATCTTCTTTCCTTGATGCTGAATGGTTCCCACAAAATCTATTGCCCATTTCTCGAAAGGTTGTAACATCATTTGTGGGTATAGAGGTATATCATCTCTCTGCGATGGCCTACCAGTCCTTTGACACATGTCGCATGCCCTATAGTATGCTTTTGAATCTTGATGGAGCGTTTGCCACCACAACCCTGTGCGTAGAATCTTCTGTGTGGTTGCCCTTCTTGCATAATGGCCTCCCGCAGTAGCCCCATGAACGTCCACGAGGATACTACTTCTTTCAAACTTCAGTACATATCATCGCAATACTTCATAATACCCCATTTTATACAGATGTCTGGCAATGATAGAAAATTCTACCGTGCGCACTACTAACTCCTTTTTTTGCTGGGTGGTGTAGCCTTTTGGGGCAGTTCTGGTCGTTAGGAAGTGTATGATGTCTTCAAAGTGACCATCCGCGATGTGCACTACAAATAGATGCGTGTCAGGTAATCCTTCCTCCAAATTAGTGGGCTCTTCTCATGTTTCGATGTGTGACAGATGGTTTGGTCTTGTGTTCAGTCATCCAAGCTTCACAATAACTTCAAAATCATACTCCTGGAACAATAACAACCACCTGCAAATTCTCCCCGCTAACACAGGCTTATTGACTAGGTATTTCAACGCAGAATGATCCATATACATCTTAAAATGTCCATCCAGTAAATAGTGTCTAAACTTTTAGAGCACTTATACCATTGCTAGTCCTTCGTGCTCGGTCATGGAATAGTTCCTCTTAGCCTTGGAGAGCCTCCTACTTGCAAATGCTATAGGATAGCCTAATTCTCCGTCACCAGCCTGTGTCAGTACTGCTCCCAGTGATATACATGATGCGTCTACATGTACATAAAACTCCTCCTTCCAATCTGGGAAGACTAAAATCGGCATAGTGACCATTTTTCCTTTCAGCACATCCAAGCTTTTTTTACAGTCCTAATTCCAACAGAATGTGACATCCTTTTTCAACAACTTCTCCATAGGCGCGGTGATATGGGCATAGCCCTTGATAAACTTTCTATAGTACCCAGTATGTCCCAATGTTGCACGCATCTGTTTCGCACTCCTCAACACCACCAGGTTAATTATCACTGCGATCTTCGTGGGATCAACCTTCAATCCCTATCTACATACCACATGACCCAGCAGAGTCCCAAAAGGGACACAAAACAAACATTTCTTCAAATTGAGCGCAATCTGGTAGCTTCGACACGTATCTATAATTAAGTGCAAAATTTCCACATGGTGTTTTACTAACCCAAACACAGTCCAGTCATCAAAGTACACCTCTAGAAAATTATGAATGAAGTCTTTGAATGTAGCAATGACTATGCATGAAAAAAATCATAGGCATATTCTTTAATCTGAAAGGCATTACGATGTACTGAAAACATCCCCATTCAGTCGTGAAGGTCATATTTCTTCTATCTTCAGGCGCGATTTTGATTTGATGGTACCCAGAGAACCCATCAGTGAAGGAGTATGCTTCCTCGCCACCTACATTATCCAATACCTCATCAGTGAACAAAGTCGGGAAAGGGTCATGCACGCAAGGGTCATTCAGCTTCCTGAGATCTACGCATATCCTTATTTCATCCTTTTGCTTCTTTTTCTATACCACCATTGGGCTCACGCAATCATATTCTTCTACGGGCTCAATGACGCCTGTCGCAAGCATCTTATCTAACTCTAAGTGGACCTTCTCCTTATACTTTGGATTGAGATGGTAAGGTCTTTTCTTAACCAGCTTTGCATTGGGTTTTAACGTGGTCTTCGTAACGCCCAAGTCTCCTATTATTCCCTTTAACTCTGTAAACTTGGTAGGGAACAAATATTTGTATTCGTGGAGAAAGTCGACAAACTAGTAATTTCCAATCCTCACGAATTTGGAGTCTGCCTCCCTGCCAATATTTACCTGTTTAGTTTTCGGCGATGTGGTTATATAAGGATTCTCGATCTGCGGTCCCTCAACCTCGTGGTGACCCTCTGTTTCAGGGATGTTAATCTTTCTAGGGTCCTCGTCTTCTTCTTCAACAATCACGTTATAGTATTCCATCACGTGGCTCAACTGAGTAGTCCAATCGAGTTGAATCAGATCTAAAGGATCCTACGGTATCCTAAAGATCGATGATTTAACTTCTTGTAGCGCTTCGTTAATACAGTCAAACCCATCTTCAAAGCTGAACATCATTATGATCCCTTTGCACAAAATATGCCATTCTCCGGTGCTATGGCGGAGCTTTGTCTCCAAGTACCAGTTCATCGGGATGACATCTAAGGTGTGACAAAGCAAGTGCACCCATTTAGGTTGGGGCTTCGCTCCATAGGTCTTAGCCAATTTGGCCAAGTGTTCATGCGAATCATCCTTCCCGTCATACGTGTTCATCACTCATACCTTCGACTTCCCAAAGCGTGATGTCATCATCCTCCTATACTCGCGCCAATCATCAAAACTACCTTTGCTCATACCCCGCCATCTCGCGGGTGTAGCGCATAGTGCCCAGTCTAAAGCCTGGAAGTGTTGCTTCTCTGGTACTTCCCTCTCAAATGCATCCAAAAACACATCCACATCATTCAAGTGATCATAAGTGGGAAGATTTCATACCTCTGACGACACACAATGCAGCGATCGAGTCATCATGTTACAGCTTAGCGTAGTTACCTCATGTAGCCAATTCTTCCAGCGCTCTAATTCTTCATCTGAGTTTGAGGTGTAGGAACTCTTACGATCCCATGTAATTTGCCCATCCGCTGTTAGATTCACCCCATCTTGGTTTCATGTTGTTATCTTATATATGTAGTTCAAATCGTCATCACTTTCGTAATCGTACATTGGTTCAATACAACGCGATCCTTCTACAGGATCTAGGGGTACTATTACGCGAAGCGATTTCGTTTCAAATATCATCTTTCGCTTTTTTAGGTTGATTACCTCATTCATGTCAGTAGCCCAATCGATGCCAAGGAGCATAGGTTAGGGGTTGTTGTCATCCACAATTTCTATTACTTCAAAATCAGCCAATGCGCTTGCGCCTTCAATATTTACAGTTACTCGCTGATTTTCCATCCTTAACTAAATCAGAGACCACTGCAACGTGGGTCTCCCCATCCACTCCCAAGTCTGATTTGGCAAAACGTTTGCGTCTGGCCCCAGATTCAAAATAACCTAATCCATTTCATATTCTCCTATTTGCGCAGTGAGTCTCATCTCATTCCCTGTCCTTGCCTTATGCTTACGAATCTTTTGTACCATGCGTGGTTCCGGCGTATCTATTTATAAGTTCCTATAACCCCTTCACAATCTTGCTATCGTGCATCAACTTCATGCAGGTCTCTAAAAAGGTCGTAAGCATACAAGGGTCCATTTCCTAAATAGGTTTATCCAGGCTCCCTGAGGTAGAGGCCTCAACGAAGCTTTTCTTTGCTTCCATGAACATTTCACGTTCACGCTTCAAATCAAATTCAACCTTCTTCTCTAGAGCTTTGCAAACCCATGCGTTGTCTTCAGGTTGTTTCCCCTTATTGTTGCCCGTTGCAATTCCACTTCGAAACACTATATTCATATTCGAATCTTCTTCACAAGGCTTAGCCCTCATCATCTATAGGTTCTGAGTCAGCTGCGGAGGTAACACCCCTTTGTCGCGTATCCTTACTATTAGTGTAGGAAAGTCCTCAGTCTCATGATCAAACTAAGTGCAATATTTGCACAACTGACACATTGGGTTAGTGCATTCACAAGCATAGTGTCCTGGTCCTCCACAATTGTAATAGATCAACTGTCAACAACTTCTGCTAGGTCCTCCTTCACCTCGGCCTTGTCCACACCCCTGAAAGCTTGTCCGCACCATCCCAGCACCCTGGTCAGGAGGTCGTGCTTTTTCCTGAACTCTATAGGTGGGTGTTCTATCCATCATCAATTCATAACTTTAGTAATTGTGCTCATCATTCCCTACCGACCTACAGAAGTTGTAGAATAGTTGTTGCGATGTTTGTACAAACTTCTGCAGTAAATTCCAATTATCAGTCGTATGTTTCCCTACTACTTGACATATAGTGCACCACAACATAGGCCCCATGCTCGACCCTGCTTGGGCTTCAGGCCTCAAAGGCATCAATCCTCCTCCTGCAATATAGTTCACAAATACTAGGCAGTGGTCTTTGTCATGCCCCTGACCTTTACATTTCAGGCACCATACCTCTTCGCGCGCCTCTGGCCAAACTGTTTTGTCCTGCTTCAGACTTTGCATTTCGAGGCAAAGATTTTTCAACTACACATGGCTTTATTGGACCCCCAGATTTAGATCTTTCATCATTGTTTCATGCAGTCTTATTGCAATCTCCAAGGCCTCTGTTTGAGTCATAATCTCCTGTTGTGACACCGTAACCCTTAGGTCAGGCAGGAGCGAAGCCATGAACCACTCGCGGTGCTGCCCATTTGTTAAATTCATATTAGCTTCACAGATTTTACACTTTAATCTTTGATCCAAATCCGAAGGGGTCTCACCTAGTTTCATCACGATTTCCTTGAATCCCACAATCGACTGTGCCTCGGATTTAGGTCTACTGAACTCTTTATTTAGTGCAGTCTAGATCTCTGCCAACACAGTGTTTGGGTTATCATTAGAGTACTTGATGTACCAAGTTAGCACGCGATCCTGAAAATCACTAACCAACATTTGCTTCATCATGTGATCATCTGTGATGCCCTGAGATTCCCATATAGCTTTTACGACGAACCAGAACTGGTTCAGGTCCTCATTTCCCAAGCCCTTGAACAAAGGCAACTTCACTGAATTCGCCATGTTGAACTGTGGTGGAGGTGTTCGTGGTGTGGGCAAAGTCGCAGGTGATGGTGGTGAAGTTGGAGGTGGTGTAGGTGGAGGTGGTAGTTGTGGGAACCCTTGTTTTATTAACTGAATTTCACTTCGTGGAGAAGCTTGCGCTACTCCCTCTACTGTTGGCATTATGACACAAGTATTTTCCTTTATGGAAACTCTACAGGTCAACTTGGTTTTGATAAGAGGCTAACAAGAATATTTAGAGGCAATAGGGTAGTGGTCCAGAGGACCAGGAAGATGGAACTAAGGTCTATTGATTAGAATAAAGAAGTTGAAGGAAGAATATGATGTAAGAGAAGTTTAAGAGATACACGCAGGTTCACTTAGTCCAATCAGTGTATACACGCAGGTACTCAGAACAAAAATAGTGTATAACATACACACGCACTCCCACAGAAGGAAAAGCGCGTACATGTTGAAAACCGTGGTTTTGGTCCAAGGTATTTGGTCCAAGGTATCTTTGGACCATGATATTGACCCTAGGTATTTAGTTTGAGGTATTCGGTCCATGGTATTTGATCCAAGGTATTGGTCCTAAGTGGATTCGGTCCATGGCATTGAGAAAGACCAAAAAATATATAAAGAAGAGAGGATCATAAGGTCAAATGTGCAAGTGAATAAGATTCTAAGGAATACTTCTATCTAAAGTATATCTTATGTTGCAGGGTTATGTTTGGGACTAGATTTGAAATATTTATGTGCACCTTGAGTTCAATATTGGATCAGGATCATGAGACCTAAAATGACTTATTCTTGAATGATCTGATATTGGTTGAGGCTAGATCTGATGTTTTCTATCTGTTTTATTCGTTATCTATCATAATTTGGGTTTGTCTGAAGTCTGGAATTGCAACAAAGTTTTAAGTCAATATTTGCAGATCTGTACGCAGGTTCGTCTTTGCAAAAGAGTGTATACATGCAGGGTCTGTTCTTTCAAGTAGCGTATACAAAAGAAAGGCTTGATGTTCAGAGATGACTTATCTATTAGATCAGTATTGCCGATTTATTACTGCTGCTATTTTATTGTTGTCTGTCAATGAAGTCTTCTTAGATCTGAATGCATAAGGAGGTTGATATTTGATTGATTGTATAAGTGAGAAGAAGTGTTTTCTATTTCCTACCTGTGTAAAGTTCTGTAAGTTGGCAGTGGATGTTTAGTACACTATTGGTTGGTACAATTTGTGATTCAGAGATTTTATGGTTCAAAGTCTTTAAAGGTATACATAGGTTGGGCTGAAGGAAGTAGCATATACATGCAAGTTTTCTTCATTGAAGTAGTGTATATAGTCTGACACATGAATTTTTGAGGTTTCAGATGGTTTTGAATGTTGATACAAGTTTCTGGGTTCAGCACAGTGTTTTGATGAGAGTGATCTGATTGTTTCAGATTAACTGCATGTTGGTTGATGAAGTTTGAGTTTCTAAATTTCTGATGGGTTATTGACGAGTCAAGGTCTTCATATGTCTTGATATGTGCTAGGAGCATCCAGTCTAAACATTCATGAAATGTGGTCCTTGGTGGAAGAGTGGAGTTTTTTGTAGGCTAGTACCTGCGTACTAGTAAACATATTGGCTAGTACAAGAGCTAGGGGATTGTAGCTCCCTTCTAGTAGAAGCTAGAGAAAGAGAGAAGGTTGTAACCTTCTACAGGTAGAAGCATGCATACTGGTATGAGCCTACACCAGTACAAGATTGTAAACATATTTTCTTGTTATTAAAAGAAGACAGAGATGACAACAGCAAGTGATTTGCACCCACATTGGGTTTCCACCTTAAATATTGGTGTTCATGTGTGTTGCTTATGTGTAATGGTTTATTATATTTATACTGCACATGGTTATTGTTTAATGATTGATGAAGTATTGATGCACTGATTAAAGATCAAAATATGATGAATTAACTGAATCATAAGTTTACTACATAAATGTTGGTTGCCTTAAAGACAGTTGCGTGTACACGCTAGTTCCCCTCTCTGAAGTAGCATATATAAATCTGATTATGAAAAAAGAAAAAATCTTGATATGATAATATTGATTCACCCCCCCTCTCAGTGTTACTTCCAACATCTTCGTCACTCAAGGGAGGTGAAATCAGTGGGCTATATTCAGGACCCTTTCTTCCTTCGTCCCTGTAAGTCTTTCCACTTCGCATAGCTCCGAACATCAAGGTAGCTGCATAACCCTCTTTTTGCACAATAACATCTTAATCCAAGTTTTTAAAAACTTCAAATACTTACCTTGCGGACCTTTGAAAAAGCGCCTCTCCACGTCACTGTAACTGACTAAGGTATCGACCGCGAATTCAATCACAAATCCTCCTATGATATGACTGAGCCAATGATCGACAGTGTGGACGATCTTATCCTCAGAGGCTTCTAGTCTTTGCACTAACTCTAGGGTCCAGATAATAGGACCTTCAAGCCTCCACCTTCCTTGGCTATTCGCTAGCTTCGCGATCCACTCGTATAACTCAACGGGAAAGGAACATAAAAAGATCTCATGGATTTTTGTATACAGGTACCTGTCTAGCCACTGTTCCTTTGTTAGCCGTAGATTTTTGTTCTCTTGCACCACGAATTCGTGGATCTTTCTATCCAACTAGTCTTCGATCTCTTTCTTAGTTGGATTCCATTGATACGACATCACATATCTCTCATGCAGATTCTGGTCCCGACAACGAAACCATTTTTTGGCTTTGTGGGCCCTGACCCAGGTTCAACATTAGTCAGCCAAACAAATCCCTACATTGTTGGCCCTTTTGCCATTAGCCCATGGAGCGTAGACCGAAGTCTCACTCGAAGCAGTATGGGGGGATGCTAGAACCAAGTTTCCGCACCTTGAGATGGTTGTGATGTGGTTTTATACCTCCTGCTCCTGCCTTCGCGCATGTGGCTAAGATTTAGGACTTATCGTTCTACCTTTTATCCCGCCCTTCAGTACCTCCGCAAATGAGTATGGTTGACCTTCGCACAACCCTAACCCACGGTTTAGGTACTTTCACACTGCTATGATGATGTATTGTATAGTTTCTAGAGTTATCTCAAGTGTTCTACTTATTCTACCAATCAATTACAGTTATTGTCGCGTAAACTGATATTCTTACTTGCGTTCAATTAACAAATATAATCACATAAATTCGCGCATCAAATAAGCATTGTAATATAACCTGGATCGTAACGCAATATAATCAAGTACATTAACATAGACTTAGATACAGTAATTTCAGAATACTTCTCTTTATTGATATCTTCCAGTTTAATACAGACTATATCCACCCTACGCACACAGCTGCAAGGGTCCACGCACTCAGTTGCGGACTTCTACCCTAGGCCTCTGCGCACTCAGCTGTAGAGCCTCTACCTACACTAAGACCCGAGAACACTTAGAACTCCCTACCAAAACTTGCAAAGCTACCTAGAGCTTACTTACCTAGCTCCTTTTTATACAATCCCATGGTCCGCGGACCATGGGTAGATATTTACAACCGACTTAACACTTTACAAAATAAGGGCGGACAACTCTTTATGACTCTTGACACCTTTGTGCTCCGCGACCACAAAATGTGGAGACTTTACAACTTTATTACAAAATTGTCCCAAAACATGGGCTTTTATCCCCAAAACTGCTCTTGGGGGAACCCGTTCCCAACACCCCTCTCCTAGGGTACATCTCCTGGTCCAGCTTCCAATGCAGGGCCTCTTTTATTAAACTCTCAAAAGTGTGTTTACATGCTTTTACATTGCTCAAACAATAAAAAATGATGTCTCCAATGGATTCAACATTGTCAAACACCCTCATCTGGGTGCTTTCTACACCTCATCTGGCCAAAACTTGAGTAAGTTATGCTTGTTACAAGTTTTTGCCAAATTCTATGACTAGTCATCCCACAATTTGACCCAAATCTAGCTTGAGCACCCCAAACCCAGAACTGATGTGTAAATATGGCCTACAATCCCACCCAACGGGAAAAATTGTAGGAGAGTTAAGTTATCCTCTAATGCCTAGTTCTAAAAAATTAGGGTCACATGGGGGCCACGTGCCCAGGTGCCGGGGCTAATCACCCGCCCCCACCGGCCGGGCCCCCAATGGCTAGGTCGTGGTCAACACGTGCCAATAGGATCGAGCCTGGTGTCGAATTATCCACACTGGGACCACATTTAATGGGCGCATTTCATTTAATGTTGGCATTGTGGTCGTATGCCACCGCATATGGCTTGGGGTTGGCCCTTAGGGGCTTCCTCCCCCTCTAATATCGTGCTCCTAGTTACATTGGGGTCATATGACCTCGGGGCTGACCACTAATTAATTTTGATCTTGACTTGGGCTCTGACTACATTATGTGAATGGGGTTGTGTCCTGTTAATACCAGCAACAACCCCCTTCTTATTTAGTTTTATCACTAACATTAAATAAGTGGGGACCCTTATTCAAAAATTAAAAAAATTAATTATTGCTTTTGTTTCCTTTTTCAATAAAATTTACTATCATAAACTTAGGAGAATACCCTAAAAATCTAAAAAGACTTAAGTTTTATGATAAAGTTCGATTAAAACCACTCCTTCAATAAAAAGTGTCGCATTGCAAAAAGGTAATGGATACCTTCCAATGAGCGGAATTATAAGATTGCAAAATCATGATGCGAAATCACACATCAAAAGACCCTCATCGCATTGCATGCGTCAACCATCACTTAATTTGAAATGCCTCAAATTACCGGTATGCGATGGTGCATCTCGCAAATCGCATTTTGCAGAAAACACATTGACAAATGATTACCACATGCAACGGATTTGCGATATTGCTATTTGTGATATTGCGAAGCAAATCGCAACATCACCTTATCGCAAATCTTCAGGGCTTGTTGTTCAAAAAAGATTTTCCATAAACCAATGCCTAGTTATGCACGTTAATGTTAATCAATGAGTTAGTTGGCAATCATTAATGAAATATGGTTTTGATTTGATCGAAGAGCCATTTCACATAAAGCGATATATTTTATATGTTTTCCACATTTAAAGCTTTCCCATCACCTTTTTCTTATCATTACTCTTACCTCATTTGTAAACTGCAGGAGCGAAGAGCAGAGAAGTATACATAGCAGTGTTCAGTATATTATGGGAAAGAAGGGTAAAGCTCTGAGTTTTGAAGATAAAGAAATGACGTCCTTATACACGGACACCCCCTGTAACAAAGATGCCGACATTACTACTTGGGAAGGCATGTACAATCTACTCGAGGATGACAATCCCAGGGTAATGGAGGTTACATCTACTGCAGGCTCACACGGGTCTTCTGAGGCATCAATTCTAGAACTATCATGTTCATTCTTGCACCGGATAGTGGCAAGGCCCAAAATCTTCCATATACGGACATGGTCAAAATGGTACTAGATAATGCTGATATCACATATAGAGAATTTAAAGCTCAGAACCACGAACTCACAGAGTCGTTATTTTCACAAAAAATTAAGCTTTATATCCTCTAACAAAAAGCACACAAGAGGCGAAAATCACACCAGGGAAGCTTGGATCAAGAAACGGAGGCAAATCGCGCATCGCCAGGCAAAACCCCTTGAGATGGAAAGAATCTATTCGCTCAGTCGCCTGTAAGCCTGAAAATTTGTAGGAAAAAGCGCTAAAGAAGAAAGACAAAACTTGAACTCCAAAACCAGTGGTATTTATTAGGGATATCCTCAAGTGGTATGTAAATATCTACCAAATGTACAACATTTACAGGCAAGCTAGAGATAGAAGGCTCAAGAAAAAGCAGAGTCCATCAAAAGGTTAACCAAGTTGAATTGGGATTCTTACTGGGTGTACTTGGTAAAACCACATAGCCAGTGCATGACTCTCAAATGTATCATTAATTCTGCCGAGAAGATGGCGCCAACATTTGTCGATTTCGTTATCACAGGACAGCTAAAGTCGGAAGTCGGCCAGCCAACTCTCCTCAAGCAAATGCTAAATGCTTGCGACTACAAGGAACAGATACATAGATAGTTAGTTGCCAGTTTTAGTTTTAGATTTAGTTTTATTTTTAATTTTGCTTGAAATAAGGACGGTCATTTAAACCGCATCCTACATTTTTGTAATAAATTATTTTTAGATTTAGCTAGTAGTATTTAAACCCTTCTAATGCATTTAGAGAAGGGTCCTGAAATTTGTCAAAAACTTGTCCTCAGAACATGCACTTTTGCACCCTCCGAGGAGGTTTTGATGAATGAATGGAACAAGATTTATTGATATTTGCATTTAATATCTACTACTGATGTTGCACTTTTGTACTCTTAGTGGATGTTGGATTAAGAATAGATAAATCATTATTGCTGAAGCTCATGAGTAGAACTAGTTATAAATGGTACTTTTACCTCTTAACTATTTATGTTTATGTGTTAAGGTGATATTCATGTTCAGTTATTTATATATGAATGCTTGAATGCTTGAGTTATCATTTGGAACTTTTGTACGGTGATAGCTATTTATTTATGCTTAATATATGAGTAACTTATTATGAGATATGTTTTTCACAATTGTTTCGTCTAACTTTTTATGCAAAATGGTTTATCTAGGAGTGGGTAAATGAGTGGGTCTAATTCTCCTTTGTAATGGAAGTCGAGCCATAGTATGAAGTAACTCTCTCTAACAGCACTACTCAATCCAAGAATTTACCAACTAGCTGATCATAGCAAAGGTGAGTGTTTAAATAGGAGAAGGAGTCTCCATGAAAGGTGGAAAAGTGAGCTTATCCCCAAGGAAGGTAGCACAATTGATGGAACTGCCATGCCAGAGAAGGAAGGGCGACACAAACTATGCTAACGACCAGACCTGGAGTCATCCAGAAGGCCGATTGTCGGAACAAATTTGCCCAATCTGGATCATCGCGAGTGTATAACAGAGCTTTAGTGCTGACATCGCTAATAAGTAATGTAGCCAGTCAGACCATCGGTAAATATAGCAAATAGCCTCGCGACGGGGCTTGAAATCGACCATCGCGGGAAGCAGATGTACTTCTGCACTAGAAGCACGGCTGGATTGTTTAAGACCGCCATTCAGCACGTATATTAAGTCCATAGTCGCGATGAGGCAAATAACTTAGGAAAAGTGGGTCAATTGGCAGCATAAGAGAGCATTTTTTTAGTATGAGCATGTTTGACTTGGACACATGACACAGTAGAAGGACTGGGAGTGAAAGCAGTGACAAATTACTGTGTAACATATAGTTTAGCTTGTTTCAATATCATAGGTTAAAACCATACTCCAGCCAATGGTTTTCTTAGACGAAATCAAAACAATCGTTGTTGGGCTCAATAACATAGCGAAATACCATGGTAAGTACCCTTGGTATTTAGAATACCATGGTGCGAAAAGTGTACGTACCTTTGCTTCTTTAAACTCGCGCATATACGCGACTTGGCCTTGACGAACCCGCGTATAGATCTTCAAATATTCACCTTTATAAAACCTCTGATTCTGATCTGTAAACCTTTGTCCCATCATTCTGTTATTCTATTTCATCACTCTGTCACCTCTGAACTGACCTGTGGATTCATCTAGTTACCATATACTTGTTCTGTTACGAGTGAGTTGCCATCAAGGACAACACATGCATCATAATGCCAACATTCTTTGCTCTAGTTCTTCCACTATCTTCTTCTCAAGCTTGAGCAGTACTCTATGAAACATCAAATTTTCTCCTTATTATTATTGAAGCGTAACCACATTTCCTCCAACAACAAAAGATTCATCAACTTGTGTAACTTGTGTTCTATATTCACCTCTTCCCCTTGGATTTTGTCCCTTTAGGAACTCAAATTTCTTATGTCCTTCAACTCCACAACGATAAAAAGTAATTACATACTTTCTCTTTCCTCTTCCGAAACTTCCTTTGCCTCTTCCAACACTATTTCCACCTTTACCACCTTGACCATTGGTGGATTCTTCTTCCTTTTCAATACCTCTAGAAATCCTTTCCTAACCTTTGCCTCTAAAACCTCTTCCTCTACCTTTCTATTATGTTTTCCTATTCAGATTTTCCTCCATGTTCATGACAATGTGATAGGATTCATCAACAGTTTGGAAATAATGCATACTCATTTATCTTGAATTAATTATTTCAATCCATTTACATACCTGTGACTCTTTGAAATTTTGGCTCCTTAATACCCGATCGAAGTGACAATATGAAAAACTCCTCTTTGTATTCATGAACAAAGGTCTCCTTTAGTCTTAGATTCTAGACTTGTCTATACAAACTTTGCTGGAAATCAATAGGCATAAATTTCTCCTTGGTCTTTGTGACCATCTTCTTCCAAGTCTTGATATTTTTCTAGTTGATTATTTACTCTGACCTTCTGCAACATATCCCACCACAATGCAGCATGACCTTTCAACTTCGTCATGGAAAATTTCACTTGATTTAGATCCTAAATATGTTCATATTTGAAGTATCTTTCAAGTTCTCCAATCCAATCGATGGGCACATCAGCTCTCATATTGCCATCCTAACAAGAAACTTCAACTCTTACACTGCCTCTATTGCTCAAATATGAAATAAACCTCGTTGTTGGGTCTTTCTCCTCAACATCCTATTCTTCATCTATTTCTTCTTCAGGCATGAAATCTACCTCTGCATATCCATTTCTTCTATGCTTCAAATCTTCTATTCTTTGTCTCAACTCTTATAGCTCTCGATTTCCTATACCTCCTTGTGTTTCTCTTCTTCTCCTCGGTGGCATCCTTACAAGTTGTAAATATCTCACCAACATCCACAAAATTCAACCTAGGTTCCATGACCCATGTTGTACCTTCAACACTCCTGTTGTGCAACCACTGACAAGGTTTCTCGGTACATTGTTACACGAAGCAATTTAAGATGAAAATCCCAAGATGAATAAAGCTCTGATACCACTTGACACGGTTCAGGTTCTATAGCTTTCACAACACCTACAAAATCTAGATTTTTATAGAGTGCTCATCCTAGGCCATTGGGATTGGGCTACCAAATTAATTAATTCAAGATTAAATCACAGAGCACAAACAAAGTGTAATTTGGGTATGGTCATGAGAACACAGGAAGGGATTCAAATATTTTTTTTTATTCATTAAAAATGTGTTTTTACAGATAAGAACTCAGATTACAGAACAACGCCCTGTGAGCGCTTGAATTTCCTACACTGTTACAAAACAACACCACGCACAACAACTAGAAACCCTCCTATATTGTATGGTCAGTTGTGCTCTCTGAAAATCATGTAGCAACCAACCAATTCCAACAATACAATAGTTAAATTTCCAAGGGTCGAGAGGTAGAAACAAAAGCTTGAATGCAAAAAAAATCCCTTTCCTTCCTTGTTCCCTCCATTTATCCTCATGTTGTTGACCTCTTTGTATTCCAATAAATAAAATCAATTTGATGCTGCCAACCTCTTCATCTTCCAAAATTTAACTGATTCACCTCTTCTCAACATGCAAACAAACCAAATTCATAACTTATGTGTTATTCTGGACGCTGTAACAACCTCCTCCAACATTTAACCAAGTAATCGGCCAACCGGGGTAAACATGTGACAAGAAGTTATTCTCATATGATTTGACTTGGCTAGTCAAAAAATTATCTCAACCCACTATGATCGCTCATTAATAAAAATCTCCTCCAAGGAAAATAATTCCTTCATATCTTCAAGGCATGAATAATAACTGCCAATTCAAGATCATGAGTCAAGTAGTTTTGCTCGTGCTCATTCAAATTCCTGGATTCATAGCACAGCACATGCCCCTCCTGCCTAAAGGAATCCACCAAGTCCTCTTTTACCTGCATCTGTACACACTACAAACTCTTTATCTGGATCTACAATCTTAAGGACGAGAGCATTGCTCAAAACTAGCTACATATTCTTTTGTTCATTCGAACTTCCTACCTTTCCTCTGCAAGGATGTCATAGGATATGCAATGTGTGAGAAGTTCCCGATGAACCTCATGTAGTAACCTGCCAATCCCATGAATGATCTCACCTCATCCACATTCTTAGGAGTTTCCCACTCCATGATGGCCCTTATCTTTTCTGGATCTACTACTATGTCTTCCTTGGAAACAACATGTCCCAAATAATGCACCTTTTTTCTGAAATAAGTTGCACTTGCTAAGCTTGGCATACAACTGACGGTCTCTTAGAAATCTCAACACTGCTGCTAAATGCTCAACATGCTCTTCATCATTCTTGGAGTATATCAATATGTCATCAATGAATACAATAACAAACTTGTCTAAATAAGGATGCAACACACTATTCATCAAACACATAAATGTAGTTGGGGCATTAGTCAAACTGAATGGAACTACGAAGAACTCATAATGCACATACCTAGTCCTGAAAGTAATCTTGTACATATCCTCTTCCTTGATGTGTACCTGATGGTATCCTGATCTCAAGTTGATCTTAGAGAACATTGTCTCTCCCTTAAGCAATTAAAAAAAATCATCAATCCTCGGCAATGGGTACTTGTTCTCGATCGTCACCTTATTCAGCGACCTGTAATCAATGCACAATTTGAGTACCATCTTTTTTCTTTATGAACAACATTTGTGCAACCCAAGGTGATACACTTGGCCTAATGTACCCCTTATCAAGCATATCCTTTAACTGCAATTTCAACTCTACTAGCTCTAGGGTACTTATCTTGTAAGGTGCCTTCAATGTTGGTGCTACCCCTGGAACCAACTCAATAGAGAAATATACTTCCCTGTGAGGAGGTAGCTCTGGAACCTCTGCTGGAAACACATCTTGACATTGCTGCAATATAGGGCGCCTCTTGAAGATTTATGCATCCTAAACATATTTACCCTTGTCACTAGATATATGCATTGCAAACATCACACAACCTTTTCTGCAACTATGCTTAGCCTGCATAGCAGTAACCATCCTCACTGATGTAGGATTCTTCTTTCCGTGCAAAATTCTCTTTTCCCCATTATCATCTAGGCACTCAATGGCATTGTTGAAGCAATCCACTTTGGTCCTATGAAGGTAAAACCAATCCATACCCAAAATCATGCTATAAGATCCCAATGGTAGTACATTCAAATGTGATGTTATAGGCATATCATTTAACTCAAATGAAAAAGCTCTTACCCAATGGTGAACTCTCTTCCTTGTACCTGTAGCCAACTATACCAACCAAGATTTTGCATGCACTTCTTTTCTCAAACCACACTTATCCACCAGATCAGGATTAATATAACTATAATTAGATCCAAGATTAATCAAAATAGAAACAACTTGATCACAAAGCTTAACATCCATCTCAATGATAGATGCCTGATGATCCACCTGCCTATTGTCCATAACTACAGAAATCCGGGGAATGTTATGACCAACATCCCCAACTCTATGTGCCTTTTGACCACTATAGATTTGGGGTCTACCACACTAATACTGCAAACAATCCCTCTTACGATGATCCTTCCCACATATCCAACATTGCAATGGTGCTCTACCATCGCCTTTATTCTAATGATCTCCATGTCCCTTCTTAACTAGATTGAACTTCTTGTAAGGGACCACATTTTCTTTTTCACCTGCATCTTGAGGTATTCCCCACTTTGGTGGCCATTTTCCTTTAATTCTCTCATTTCCTTTCAAGTCACGCTTAGGCCCAACTTTTCACTTCGACTGCTCATAACAATGTTTCAGCTTTCAGATGCCCTCCTCCAACGATCTAGGCTTATCGAACTTAATCCAGTCTCTGTATTCTGCTAGAATTCTACTAATGATTCTTTGAACCTTGGCCTTCTCCTCCTTGAGGTAAGGCACATATTTCAACAGTTCGAAGAACCTGCTAGTATACTCGTCATCTGTCATGGAACCCATCTACAACTCATAAAACTCCTTAGCTCTGTCATCATAGTACCTTTCCGACAAATACTTCTTCTTGAAGGGCCTCTCAAATTCATTCCAAGTCAAGCCATCCTCTCGAATACCTTTAGCATTCTTCACTTCCTCCAACCAAATATCTACTTTACCTTAAGACTGAAAGTGCCTATCTTTGCTTTCATGTTCTCAGTATAGCTATGCAATTGAAATAATTTCTTTAACCTAAGCAACCATGCCTCAACATCTTCTCACTCCTTCATCTCTCCATCAAATGTAGGTGGCTTTGCTTTCTTAAATTCATCCGACAAATATCCCTTTTCACTCCTCCTGTAAGGATGATAATGATGACAATCATAATGCCTGTCAAAACCAAAACTAGAATAGTACTTGTGTCTATCACCCCTTCTATCCGGAGTGTCCAAGAACCTGCCATCTCTGATTGTGTCCTCTTTATCTTACCAGTACTCACCGTGAGACCTGCTGCCATATGCCCCATTAGTTCTATCCTCCTGCTCATGGCTGGTCCGAAGTGGTCCCTGTCACTGCAATTCTGACAAACTCTGAAGTATCATTGCATTTACCTCTGTTTGTTTCTCATGTGCCTATATGATTATGTATTTGTCTACTTTACAACTCCTTATTTTTTCCTTTAAGCTTGTCAGTGTGTCTGCCAGATTAGAAGAGTGCCCAATACCACACTGCTCATCTGATCCACAGGGAGAGTCTTAGGAACTATAGTCTACCATATTGCTAGTCATATTTGATATTCTTCTTGCAAGTTATATCATGTAAGCTAAATAAATCACAATGAACCAATGTACCTTAGCATAATTAGGGAAGGATACCTCATTTGCAGGATCAAAAAATCAACGTAATACATGTATAAAATAATCATGAAAGAATATATAAATATAACACATAAGTATATAAGCATATAACCATCATTTTAGTTAGAGTCCAGTCATCAATGCATGACCATATCAACTACACATACCATGACCTCATGCATGACAACAACCACCACACCATTGTACGCTTGATCACATGTGAATAATAGCAATGCATAATCAACTATACACTCACAATGACACACTCCACAACAACACCATCAACTTCCCATGGAGACCTCACTGCAACCATAAACCATACCATACAAATACAACAATCACATGGTCTTACAACACGAGAAACACATATGAAACCAACATAAATGCATGGCCAACACACAACCCATCCAGTCTGAGGGGTGAACCATGATCTAATACCACTTTGTGGTATCATATATGACCCAAAGAGAGAGAAAACCATTCTAATACCACTCTGTAACACCCTCTTCCCAGATCTACCCAAGTAATCGACCAACCAGGGTAAACATGTGACGAGAAGTTACTATGATATGATTCGACTCCCTATGTGTTAGTTAAGGAAGTGGAATCAATGGAAACCCACAACATAGGCCTTTTGTCCCTTCTACAGGACTCCTAAAATGCATCCCAATCATTCCCCTAAACAACCCCTAGGTCCCACTGAGGTTTAGACCATTGAACCCCTGGACGCTCCCTTGATATGGACAAGGGTGCCTCTAGGAGGCTCTAGACACTCGCACAACAAGGCATGTCTACATGTCAGGAATTTTCTCCTTAGACTTATGCTTGCGACTTCAGTATTTGTGTCACTTTTCTAGCCCAGAATCTATGTCACTGCCCAGAAACCCATGTAGCTTTTAGAATCCATAAATTACATGAAAACAAGACTTGCAAGCCAAAAATTAGCTCTAGGACTAGACCTGACCATCCCCCACCGGGACTAACATTTTGTCAAACACTTGGCATCAATGCAATCTACAGGAAATGAATACAAGACAGAGCATAAATGACTGATAACTCATATGAGACTTGACAAGAAGGATCACCACCCTCTTCCCTTAACTATTTTTTACATCAATTAGGTCTTACATCCATTATCCTTTTAGTTACAAGTAAATACATGAAATAACCATGAATATAACCAGTCACATAACCATGCTTATATCCAACATTAAACCTTGTAAATAACAACAAGATAACAACTATTAATGCCACATAATAACAAGTACAAAATAAAGATAACTTAGCTTTTATTAAGATAGGTGGGAACCGACCAGGCTCGTGACTTCCACGTACCACCCGACCATAGACATGGTTCAACCAAATATTTCTTTCAGCTAGTCATATTCCCCGTGCCATATTCCAAGCATGAATGTGGGATTTCATGGATAAACCAATCCAAAAACTACCAAGGGAATCTAGAGGTTAAACCACCTCCACCCTCACCAAACCATGATCTCACCAAAACTAGCACTGAGATAAAAAAACCAAACTGATCTTGGAATGCCTTTGGACTCCATTACTATCCTTGAAGAATTTTTTGTCTCCTTATTTCTCAAGCTTTACCGCAATCCATAGTGGATTACTAGGCCCTAAACCGAGACATCACCCTCAGGCTTTACCGTGTATCCCACCAAAACCGGTCAAGGGATTCCTAGGCCTTTGAGAATTTTCTTGAGACCACCTTCGCTTAGGATTTTGAAACCATCCGATAATTCAAGAGCTAAAAATCAAGAAACAATCCCATCACACCATGGTTGTTCGAAAAAAGGCAAGGCAAGGTTGAAAGCCATTGTCATAACCCGGAAAAGCCATGCCACTAACAACAAGAGAACCATATCCCAACATGAAAATCTATGCATGTCAAAACCAGCTAGGAAGCCACACATGAAATATGTTTCCTGCAAGTATTCCTACTAAAGTTGCTTCATCCTGCTCCTCCTTGCTTGATCTTTCCTTTCCTTTCCTTTCCTTGTCCTTCCTTTGCTTGCTTTTCCCTTCCTTGCTCGAAAGCTAGAATGCTCTAAGAAAACTCTAAGCGTCCAAGAGTGAGAGAGAGAGAAAGTAATGAGAGAGGTCTAAAACTGAACTGACCAAAAGCCATGAATTGATCCTTAAAATCCTTTTATCAATGAGGCCTCTATTTGCTTCATTTTTCCATTATTTTCCTTCATTTTTCTCCTCACATGCAACCTGTGACCTTTCACCTTTCCTTTATTTTCATAAATAAATGTGCCAAAATACCTTTTTGTCTTTTTAATACTTTAATCATTGTCTTTTTCAATTTCCCTTAGCCATTAAAACATCTAGTGATGCCCACTAGGATATCTTTTCCCAACATTTAGCTTGGAATAAGTGTCCCTTAACCATGGTCTTATTTTTCCTCTATTAACTTTTATTACATGAACTTTTAACTAGGGGTTGCTATAGACCCCTCCCCCTTGGGGAACATCGTCCTCGATGTTAAACCACACTAAGACCTCAACAAAACCTCTGAAAAGAAAACATATTTCCCATGGAGCTTTATAACTTAGCTTGTTGTAGTATTTACAATGAATGACCTACTCAAAAGCAAAACATCATGACAACATGACAAGATAACAACCATACTGCTTATTGGATTTTTATAACTTAGATCGTGGAAGTATTTACATCCATATACATATGTACATATACCAAAACATCATCAAAACATATGCCAAACATATACCAAACATCGTACCAAAATTGCTTTGCCTCCATTGGAAAACAAATAAGGATACATGGCCCGCATCTGATCAGCAATCTCCCATGTAGCTTCTTTAGGCCAAAAGTGCTTCCATTGCACTTTAAATTTCTTTATGGATTTATTCCTGAGCATGGGTTCCTTCTGCTGTAATATGAACTGAGGCTCCGACTATAATAAACACAGGATAGACACCAGAGTTATAAGAAGAATCTAAAGGAAGCACATGATAGACATAAGTTTCTTCTGCTTCTATCTTGTGTTGCCTTTAGATTCTTCTTTATAACCTGCATTTTCTATTACACGTCTGCCAACATATCCAATCCAATAAGTACCATGTTCACTAGATCACTCCAACTTATGGGAGTATTACAATTCCGCCCATACAGTGTCGCAAAAGGACTCGTCCTGAATGACTCTTGATAATTAGTATGAAAACTCAATCAATGCAAGATACTCCTTTCATCTTCTCTACTGGTGCACCACATACATCCTCGGCATATCCTCCAAGATCATGTTGACCCTCTATTTTTGTCCATCTATCTGCCGATGTTAGGTTTTACTGAAGTCCAACTCTGTACCCAAACTTGTAAATAGCTCATTCCAAAACTTGGAAGTGAATTTTGCATCCCTGTCCGACACAATCTTCTTTGGAACACCATGTAATATCACAATCTCACTGATGAAAACCTATGCCCCCTCATTGGTTGAATATGTTGTCTTTATTGGAATGAAGTGAGCTACCTTGCTCAACATGTTGACGATGACCATAATAAAATCATGTTGTCTCACTGTCCTCGGAAGACTTGTAATGAAATCCATGGAAATGACCTCCCATTTTCACTCTGAAATTGGAATAGGCTGTAGTAGACCACCTGGATGCTTACATTTTTCCTTCACCTACTAACAATCCAAACATCTAGCCATGAAATCTGCCACTTCCTTCTTCAGTTTCGGCCAATAGTAGAACTTCTTCACCATCGTTAACGTCTTTTGATATCTTGGTTGACCCGAGTATGGCTTAATGTGAAAATCCATCAAGATAAGCTTCTTAAGCTCACTGCAATCTGACACATAGATCTTGTCCCTAAATCTCACCAAAGCATCTCTCCCGAGATGATAGTCTGCATCCTGATCACTTGTACCTCTACCTGTACATGTACTCTATTGTAACCTACGCATAATCTCCATATACCTGTCATCCCACTATCCTACCTGCAAGATACTATCCTGTAAATCTGTCCCATAAGAGCTCATAGCTGATATATGATTCACTTGTACCTTCCTTCTAAGAGCACCTGCAACCCGGTTCTCCTTTCCCTTAATGTATCTCATCTCGAAGTCAAACTCACTAAGGGTAGCTAACCATCTATCTTTCCTGTCATTTAGATTCAGCTGGTCAAACAAGTATCTCAAACCATTATGATCGCTCATCAATACAAATCTCCTGCAAGGAAAATAATGCCTCCATACCTTCAAGGCGTGAATAATAGCTTCTAACTCAAGGTCGTGAGTCAAGTAGTTCTGCTCATTCTCATTCAACTTCTTGGATTCATAGCACACCACATGTCCCTCCTGCCTAAAGGAATCCACCAAGTCCTCTTTTACATGCATATGTACACACTACAAACACTTTATCTGGATCTGCAATCTTAAGGACTAGAGCATTGGTCAACAACTGGTTCAACTGCTCAAAACTAGCTACACATCCCTCTGTCCATTTGAACTTCTTACCTTTCCTTTGCAAGGATGTCATAGGATATGCAATGCGTAAGAAGTTCTCGATTAACCTCATATAGTAACCTACCAATCCCATGAATGATTTCACCTCATCCACATTCTTAGGAGTTGCCCACTCCATGATGGCCCTTATCATTTTTGGATCTACTACTATGCCTTCCTTGGAAACAACATGTCCCAAGTAATGCACCTTTGTCTAAAATAAGTTGCTCTTGCTAAGCTTGGCATACAACTGATGCTCTCTTAGCAATCTCAACATTGATGCTAAATGCTCGACATGCTCTTCTTCATTCTTGGAGTATATCAAGATGTCATCTCTGGATACAATAACAAACTTGTCCAGATAAGGACGCAACACACTATTCATCAAACACAGACACATAAATGTAGTTTGGGCATTAGTCAAACTGAATGGAACTAAAAAGAACTCATAATGCACATACCTGGTCTTGAAAGCAATCTTGTAGATATCCTCTTCTTTGATGTGTACATGATGGTGTCCTCATCTCAAGTTGATCTTAGAGAATATTGTTGCTCACTTAAGCTAATAAGAAAAAGCCATCAATCCTCTACAATGGGTACGTGTTCTTGATTGTCACCTTATTCAACTCCCTGTAATCAATCCACAATCTGAGAGTACCATATTTTTTCTTTACGAACAACATTGGTGCACCCCAAGGTGATACACTTGGCCTAATGTATACCTTGTCAAGCATATCCTTTAACTGCAATTTCAACTCTACTAGATCTAGGGTACTCATCTTGTAAGGTGCCTTCGATGCTAGTGCTACCCTTGGCACCAATTCAATAGAGAAATATACTTCCCTGTGAGGAGGTAGCTCTAGAATCTCTGTTGGAAACACATCCTAATACTGCTGCAATATAGGGTGCCTCTTGAAGATTTCTTCATCCTCAACATATTTACCCTTGTCACTAGATATATGCACTGCAAACATCACACAACCTTTTCTGCAACTACGCTTAGCATGCATAGCGGTAACCATCCTCACTAATGTAGGATTCTTCTTTCCCTACAAAATTCTCTTTTCCCTATTATCATCTAGGCACTTAATGGCCTTGTCTAAGCAATCCACTTTGGTCCTGTGAAGGTAAAACAATCCATACCCAAAAGCATGTTATAACATCCCAATGGTAGTACATTCAAATGTGATGTTGTAGGCATATCATTTATATCAAATGCAAAAGCTCTTACCCAATGGTGAAATCTCTTCCTTGTACCTATATCCAACTATACCAACCAAGATTTTGCATGCACTTATTTTCTCAAACCACACTTATCCACCAGACCAAGATTAATATAGCTATAATTAGATCCAGGATCAATCAAAATAAAAACGACTTGATCACAAATCTTAACATCCATCTCAATGATAGATGCCTGATGATCCGCCTGCCTGTTTTCCACAACTGAATAAATCTGAGGAATGTTATGATCAACATCCCCAATTGTATGCACCTCCTGAGAACTATATATTTGGGGTCTACCACCCTAATATTGCAGACAATCCCTCTTACGATGATCCTTGACACATATCCAACATTGCAATGGTGCTCTACCATCGTCTCTATTCTGCTGATCTCCATGTCCCTTCTCAACTAGATTGAACTTCTTCTAAGGGACCACATTTTCTTTCTTGCCTGCATCTTGAGGTATTCCCCGCTTTTGTGGCCATTTTCCCTTAACTTTATCATTTCCTTTCAAGTCATGCTTAGGCTCAACTTTGCGCTTTGACTGCTCATAACAATGTTTCAACTTTCGGATGGCCTCCTCCAACAATCTAGGTTCATCAAACTTAATCTGGTCTCTGTATGCTGCTAGTAGTATATTGATGATACTATGAACCTTAGCATTCTCCTCCTTGAGGTAAGGCACATATTTGAATAGTTCCAAGAACCTGCTAGTATACTCATCATCTGTCATGGAACCCATATGCAACCCATAAAACTCCTTGGCTCTGTCATCATAGTACCTTTCTGAAAAATACTTCTTCTTGAAGAGCCTCTCAGAATCATTCCAAGTCAAGTCATCCTCTCGAATACCTTTAGCATTCTTCACACATCCACCACATATTTTCTTTCCCTTAAGACTGAAAGTGGTTATCTTTGCTTTCATGTTCTCAATATAGCTATGCAATTGAAATAATTTCTTCAACCCAAGCAACCATGCCTCAGCAACTTTTGACTTCTTCATCTCTCCATCGAATGTTGGTGGCTTTGCTTTCTTAACCTCATCCAACAAATATCCCTTTTCGCTCCTCTTGTAAGGATGATAACAATGACGATCATAATGCTTGTTAGAACCAGAACTAGAATAGCACTTGTGTCTATCACCCCTTCTATCCGGAGTGTCCAAGAACCTGCCATCTCTGATTGTGTCCTCTTTATCTTACCTGTACTCACCATGAAACATGTTGCCATATGCCCCATTAGTTCTGTCCCCCCACTCCTAGTTGATCTAAAGTGGTCCCTGTCGCTGCAATTCTGACAAACTTTGAAGTATCATTGCATTTACCTCTACTTGTTTCTCCTGTGCCTATATGATTATGTATTTGTCTGCTTTACAACTTCTTTATTTTTTCCTTAAATCTTCTTAGTGTGTCTGCCAAATCAGAAGAGTGCCCAATACCACACCGTTGATTTGATCCATAGGGAGAGTCTCGGGAACTGTAGTCTAACATCTTGCTAGTCATATTTGATATTTTTCTTGCAACGTATATCATGTAAGCTAAACCAAATCACAATGAACCAATGCACCCTAGCATAATTAGGGGAGGACACCACATCTGC
The DNA here is from genome assembly GCA_000404065.3 of Pinus taeda. NCBI lineage: Eukaryota > Viridiplantae > Streptophyta > Pinopsida > Pinales > Pinaceae > Pinus > Pinus taeda. Next base: position 14,863 of record APFE030520753.1, on the reverse strand, counting down.
AGGATCAATGAATCAACATAATACATGTATAATATAATCATGAAAGCATATATAAATATAACACATAAGTATATAAGCATATAATCATCATTCTAGCTAGAGTCTAGTCATCAATGCATGACCATATAAACTACACATACCATGACCTCATGCATGACAACAACCACCACATCATTGTACGTTTGACCACATGTGAATACTAACAATGTATAATCAACCATACACTCACGATGCCACACTCTATAACAACACCATCAACTTCCCATGGCGACCTCACTGCAACCATAACCCATACCATACAAATACAACAAGCACATGGTCTTACAACACGAGAAACACATATGTGACATAAATGCATGACCAACACACAACCCATCTAGTTTGAGGGGTGAACCATGCTCTGATACTACTATGTGATATCATATATGACCCAAAAATATAGCAAACGACTCTAATACCACTCTGTAACACCCTCCTCCAAGATCTACCCAAGTAACCGGCCAACCAAGGTATCCATGTGACGAGAAGTTACTATGATATGATTCAACTCCCTATGTGTTAGTTAAGGAAGTGGAATTGATGGAAACCCACAACTTAGACCTTTTGTACCTTCTACATGACTCCTATAATGCATCCTAGTCATTCCCTTGACCAACCCCTGGGTCCAACTGAGTTTTAGACCATTAAACCCCTGGACGCTCCCTTGATATGGATAAGGGTGCATTTTGGAGGCTCTAGACACTCGCACAACAAGGCATGTGTGCGTCTGGGAAATTTTCTCCTTAGACTTATGCCTGTGACTCTGGTATTTGTGCCACTTTTCTGGCCCGGAATCCGGGTCACTGCCCAGAAACCCCTGTAGGTTTCAGAATCCATAAATTACATGACAACAAGACTTGCAAGCCAACAACTGACTCTAGGACTAGACCTGACCATCCCCAACCGGGACTGAAATTCTGTCAAACACTTGGCATCAATGCAATTTACATGAAATGAATACAAGACAGAGCATAAATGATTGATAACTCATATGAGACTTGGCAAGAAGAATCACCACCTCTTCCCTTAACTGTTTTTACATCAATTAGGTCTTACATTTATTATCCTTTTAGTTATAAGTAAATACATGAAATAACCATGACTATAACCATTCACATAACCATGCTTATAACCAACATCAAACCTTGTAAATAACAACAAGATAACAATTATTAAGGCCACATAATAACAAGTACAAAAGAAAGAGAACTTAGCTTTTATTAACATAGGTGAGAGCCGACCAGGTTCAGGACTTCCACGTACCACCCGACCATAGACATGGATGAACCAAATATTTCTTTAGTCCAGCCACCCCTGTGCCATATTCCAAGCATGAATGCAAATCTCATGGATAAATCAATCCAAAAACAACCAAGGGAATCCAAAGGTTAAATCAACTCCACCCTCACCAAACTATGATCTCACTGAAACTGGCACCGAGATCACAAAACCAAATCGAGCTTGGAATGCCTTCGAACTCCATCACTATTGTTGAGGAATTTTTCGTCTCCTTGTCTCTCAGGCTTTACTGCAATCAACGCTGGACCACTAGGCCCTAAACTAAGATACCACCCTTAGGCTTTACCATGTATCCCACCAAAATTGGTCAAGGGATTCCCTTTGGGAAGTTTCCTGAGACTACCTCCGCCCCCGATTCTGAAACCATCCCGCAATTCCAAAGCTCAAAACCGAAAAATAATCCCATCACACCATGACTATCTAGAAAAAGGTAAGGAAAGGTTGAAAACCACTGTCATAACTCGGAAAAACCATGCCACCAAAAACAAGAGAACCATATACGAACATGCAAAGCCATGCATGTCAAAACTAGCTCGGAAATCACACATGCAATATGTTACTTGTAAGTATTCATGTTGAAGCTACTTGATCCTCCTCCTCCTTTGCTCGACCTTTGCTTCCTTTTCGCTTCCTTGCTCCAAAGCTCGAATTCTCCAAGAAAACTCTAAGTGTCCATGAGTGTGAGCCTTGAGAGAGAGAGAGAATAGTGAGAGAGTTCCAAAACTAAACTGACCAAAAGACATGAACTGATCCTCAGAAGCCTTTTTATCAATGAGGCCTCTATTTTCTTCATTTTTCCATTATTTTCCTTCATTTTCCTCCTCACATGCAACTTGTGACATTTCACCTTCCTTTTCTCCTATTTTCCTTTATTTTCACAAATAAATGCGCCAAAATACCTTTTTGTCTTTTTAATACCTTAGTCATTGCCTTTGCCAATTTCCCTTAGCCATAAATACATCCAGTGATGCCCACTAGGATATCTTTGCCCAACATTCATCTTGTAATAAGTGTCCCTTAACCGTGGTCTTATTTTTCCTTTATTAACTTTTATTACATGGACTATTAACGAGGGGCTATTACAACAACACATTTAGTAGGGTTTGTCATGTAGCATTGCAAACAACTGCCGATTTTGGATGTGTCAACAACCCCACGTATAAAGAGTATCAACACATGATCCTATGAGTATCAACAAATCGAGAGCTATCATTGCTTTGATAAAATGTAGCTACATGAGTTGCAACAACTACCAGTTGGGTCTATCAACAACTTTAAAACACACGGGAGTAGCAATATTTATTACAAACTCAATATAAACTTGCTTTTTGTTGACGAGGATTGCTCAAGATCAAGGATGATCCTACATTAGTCCCATAGGTTGGGGCCTACATATTAATGTAAAGGAATTGAAAATTGAGCAGAAGAAGAGTTGGCAGTTTTCTCCCATTTGGGTTTCCACCTTATGTCTCCTTGTGATGTGATGCTTTCTTGTGTTGTCATTTTCTCTTTTCATGCTATTGATATGATGATGCATTGATATAATTAATTCCATGATGTTTATGGTTCCTTACTATATGGATGAATGGTTAGGAAATATTACTAAATTGTGATATTGACCTCACACTGATTCACCCCCCTCTAGGTGTGACTTTTGGGCCAACAAGCGGTATCAGAGCAAGTCATCTTTAGGAACAATTAACTACTAAAAGACAAGTCAAAGTAATATGGACTTAGATGCATCATCAATTATGATTTTTGAATTTGAGCTAGAGGAGATCAACAGAAAGAATGAAATCATAATAAAAAAGATTGATGAAGTCAAGAGAGAAAATGAAAACCTAATAAAACATATTGAAGAAGTCAAGAAGTAGTTGGAAGGGAAGAACAACATGGCCAACTATCTCAAGATAGAGGTAAATGGAGAAAAACAATCAACCAAGGAATTAAAAAAAAAAAAAAGCTCAACCCAACATAAGTAGCAAGAGGAAAATATCCACGTACCATAGATTCTTTTATGGTTATTTTTTTCCATGTCATTCATTTGGTAATGAGGCAATTGCTTGCAAATAAAAGTGCCCATCTAAGATAGATAGGGAGGAAAGTTATGATCTTATTATATGCTTAGAAGAAAAAAGATAAGTGGTATGCCAATAGTGGTTGTTCAAGACACATGACAGGGGATCAAAGTAAATTTATCAACATTAAATAAATATAAGAAGGAAAAGTAAGTTTTGGAAATAGTGCATCCACCAAAATCATTGGAAAAAGCATGAATACCATCGGTGAAGGAAGAAACAAATCACAAGTTTTCTTGGCATTGAAGCACTGAAGAAAAATATTTTGAGTGTCAATCAAATTTGAGATAAAAGCTTTGATGTCATATTTGGTTCCAAGTAATGTAAAATACAAAATATAAAAACAATTAAAGTGAGACCTAAAGCCATTATAATTGATAATAATATATATATTTTGCATGATCAAGGATTGGGATAAACTATGATAAAGAAGATAAGATTGAGTCCCATTTCCTTCAAATTAATTCTAATGAAGAAGAAGCCGAGGGTGTTAGAAAGCTCAAAAGAGGAACGAGAAAGTAAAACTAAGTTTTCTTTTCACTATTCTGAATGTGGAATAATTGGTCACTATGCACCTCAGTGTCATTATGCTAAGATGAATGAAAGTGACGATGAATCCAAATTCAAATGCAAGTTTAAAAAGAAGAGGCAAATAGGGAAAAAATAACTTTTACTCAAAGGAACAAAGTTACAGTGAAAGCAGTGCAAGTGCTATCAATGAAGAAAGAAATGAAATACTATTCATAGTTGATATGATCAGGTACCTAGATGGATATATGTGGACCAAATAAAAAGCATGCCTCAATCACATCTACAAGTATTGAAGATCAATGTTGAATGTCACATATGTCATAATGAGGGCCATATAGCGCGAAATTGCAAGCCTAACTTTAGATGGCACAATATAGGAAAATTTCCTATAAGTGCTAGTAGATGGAGAAGAGGTCAAGGAGGACCTCGATTAGGTATGATTCCTTAGATCTAATCCTTTGTAGAAAGATTCTTCAATATCATAACTTGCTAAATCAAAACATGAAGAATAAATTATGAAGGGAGTATGTGGACTATGTTTTGATGGTGATATCTCACATGTAAAAAGAATGCATGATCTCAGGGGGAGTACAACAATAATGGTAGTATTATTTCAGGGGAGGGAACATGAACAGTCACAAGTAAGCAACAAAAGCATAGTGACAAGGGGAGGCTATAACGAAAGCGTGGTCTCAAGGGGAGATTATAAGTTAGCAAGACAAGATCACAATTTATGACAAGTCCATAGGATAATCCAAGAATAAATACTTATACAGGTTCATCTACATGACATCTTCTTACATATATATTTGACCCTTTTCCATTGATGTCAAAAGGGGAGATATTTCATACATTTATGTCACCAAGATAGATGGAAGGAATTGCACTTATTCTTGTAGCAGGGAGAGATTGCATCACATTGCCTGGAGCCCTTGATTTGCTTTTACATCCAATGACCATCAATGTCTAGGGATGTTGCCATCAATTACAAAGGGGGATTTTGTTTCACATAGTGTTGTCATTGGCGACAAAAAGATGTCATTGGTGTCAAAGGGGATGTGCGGACAACAACAACAGGACCATCCTTAATGATCAAAGAAGCAACAAGTCTTTTAGTGAAGCAATATGACAACTTGAAATTTTGCAAGGTCTCATTACATAACGATATGGGTGCTTAAATTTATTTTAGTTTTTGGTGAAGTTAAGATGCTCAAAATATATTACAAATAACACGACTGCTAGTTCTCGTTGATACCTTTCCAATGGTATATTCTTCTAAGAAGAACTCCTCTTGGAGGAGAAGTTATGGCCTGTTGAAAATCACTAATAGTTGGTGCAAAAATTAAAAGGCCAAACTATAGGTCCAAACCCAAAATATTAATTTGTTAGACATTATGCAAGTTGGGAGTGAATCCACCTTTAGACAAACATATTAACGACCGTATGGTAGGAAATATGCTCAAGGTTTAATTGATCACATTGGAACAATCGTTTGATGACAAATGGTAGCATATTAATGAAGAGTGAGAGAGGCCTATTAATGTTCAACACATGGCATAGTGCATACATGGTAGGATGATGTCAACTCATTGATGTGGAGCCACCAAAGGTTGCCACGTGGCTGGCGAATTTTTCATTTTAAGCTATCTAATAGGCACAAAAGTGGATGACACGTGGCTCACTCAGGACATTCCATGTGGCCACTATGATGTCATGATGATGTCAACACAAAAATGACTAATGACCCTTTAGTTATAGTAATATGGGTTAGAAGCTTTGAGTCTCTCTGTTCAACATTGAACATGGTCATATGGTGAATACCGTTGGTACAAAGTAATTGGTTTAACTCCTTAAACCATGGGCCTATGATTGACCCTCCCCCATAGCTTGGGTCCACCAAAATTCTATATATATGACCCAACAAATGTGTGAAAGGAATCAATGAAAAGGTGAATAACTCTCTTTGTTAAGTTTCATGTGACCAAGTTCAGAGACTTGTATTGTTCTGGTCTATAATGAAGCTTCTATCTCAAAGTAACAAATCTCTAGTTTGTTATGAACCTGAAGAGCTAACCCCATCCTAGTACTCTAACATAACAAAATCTATTGATTTGGTTCCATTGACTAATTGGTTGAACAATATGTTTTTTCCTTCGTTTTGATTAAAGTTGAGTTTGGAATGGCATATTGATGGAATGCATTCACACCATCCTAGGTAACATGTAACAGAGGCCACATTTGGCTGATATACATTACGAAGGCACGACCAAGTTAGGCGTGGACCCCCCAAGCATTTGCATTGCAAGAAGGTTATATTACATAGTTGGTGTTGTGACATGGAGTGACTCTTGTATGGTTATCATCGTCAACTCATGACCAAATGGTTGATCAATCAAGCACATAGATTGTGGTGTTGTGATGAGTTGACAAACCCTATCGGCATGTCGAATTTTTATGAGGTAGGGTCACATCGTTGGGCCCACTCCTAGAATTAAAATCTGTCATGATAAAAGGATTCAACAAAGGTGATATAACAATTCAAATACGATAACAGAGTTGGCATGGATGTATGCGTGGTATGTTGGTGGTCGTTGGTTCGAACTTGGCATTTAATAGGTTGGGTTAACTTTTATTTTATTTTATATGTAGCCTATTTTGTCTCATCGTTTATAATTTTGGGTGACCTGCACCAAAATCCAACACACTGTTGGAAGGCACTCGGAAAAAGGAGTTATGTAGAACATTTAAGTTAATGTAATGTATTATATGGTTATTTTGGGTTTTTGAGATCAATATTGATTCAAACTTGATTATGGAAGAAGTTTAGCGATTAAGGCTAGAGATAGACGTAACTAGAAGGGTTTGACAATGTTTTGGCTCATGTTTGATCACTATAAGATCTTTTTTTTATTTGGAAAAAGTTATAAGCATGTTGCAGGCATCTTTGATACATGTAGTAAAAAGGTGAAGGAAAAGTATTTAAGTGACCAGAGTAGAGTTTTTTTGACAACTAGTAATAGAGATTGACATACATTTTGTGACAAGAATTACAAGTGATGATTACAGGTTGTATGGTAGTACAATGGTTTTAGGTTGATTTGAAGAGATTGTGATTAATATAGTGGCAATGTTTATGGCAGTAGCAAAGTGTGTAGGTTGTATTTATAGTTTTTTACATATTACTTATATGTAGATTCAATGATATATTATGATCATGGACCTAGTTTGAAAATGTGATGAAATAAAGGTTCACAAGGAAGCAAAGAAAGGAGGTTGAAGCCTCAATCAGGTTGGAGCCTAGAACAGGTTGGAGCTTACTCATTCTGGAGGTTGGAGCCTCAATCAAGTTGTAGCCCACAATGAACAATTGCTTGCATCTTTGAGGTCGAAGGAACAATCAGGTTGCAGCTTACCACAAGTGGAAGTTTGCATATTTTGGGGGTAGTTGACTCTTGTAGGTTGGGGTTTATAAATTGATGTAAAAGAATTGAAAACTTAACAGAAGAAGAGTTGGTGGTTTTCTCCCATTTGGTTTTCCACCTAAAATTTTGTGTCTCCTTGTGATGCATGCTTTCTTTTGTTGTTATTTGCTCTTATCATGATACTGATATGATGATGGATTGGTATAATTAATGACATAATGTTTATGATTCATTACTATATGGATTAGTGGTTAAGAAATATTACTAGATTGTGAAATTGACCTCACAATAATTCACCCCTCGTCCCCTCTCAGTGTGACTTTTGAGTCAACATATTCAACCGTGTGTTCGAGAAGATGAGGTGTATAACATATTAATGGATTGCTATGATGAACCATGTTGAGGGAATTTTGTTGTAGAAAGGACTACAAGGAAAATCCTCTCCACAGGTTTTTATTGGCCAATACCCCATAAAGATTCCAAGGAATATGCAATATGTTATGATGCTTGTCAATGCATGGGCCTATTACCAACCCAAGTGGATAACCCATAGGAGAACAATTTTCTCCTAATTGATCAACTCGACAACCAACAACCTTATTATGATCGAGAAAAGGAGCAACTCAGGCTCCCACAATCGCCACCTCTTCACATCGTTACTTTCAAAGTGGTTGACTTTATTCAGTTGTTACCATGACAACAACATCTTCCCTGAAGTCTTTCCCCACTCTTTCCCATTCCATGCCCATCTTCAATTACATGCACCCGTGGATTTATGTGCCTCCGTAGGAATTGTTCTTCCCCTTTGGGTTGGAAGCAAATAATAGGGCTAATTGGACATAAGAGAGGTAACTTGTTTACAAATCATTAGCTAGAAAGACATTTGAAGGCAAGGCTCGTGTGAAGCATTTTGGCGCCCTTTGCACTAGATATAGTCCATTATGATACTTTTATGGTTTCTTTACCTAATTGTATTGATTTCACTTGATCTTGAGGGTATGTCTAAGGTGTTTTCTTCCAGATGCATTGGATATTCCTTGAGAGGTGGTTTGACACCTTCAAGAGGATGTCTAGCTTAGCATGAGATCACTTATGACCTTGTAGCAACAATGTGTCCTACATATAGATGGGTGTTGGGCCTCGAGGATCCCTTACATGTATGCATGACACCTCCTACGCCTCTAAATGTTGAAATGATGAGCTAAGAAATCAAGGAATTATTAGGATTGATGATGTACCCTAAAGGACCTAGGATGCCCCCAAGCTGGTCTCATGCCTTCTTGATTGGCGTTTCTTTGTTCCAAAACCCAAATGAGGATGATGATGACTTGAGACACTTTGGGAGGGATGGTACACCTTCTCTTTATGGTGACATCATACTCTAGGGTTACAATGTGTGAGTATCATGGCATCATATTCTAGCCCTTTAAGTAGGCATTGCATATAATAATGTTTGAATGTAAAATCTATGATTTAATGCATGTTTTACTCTCAATTTTATTGTTGGCGTCTAGGTCTTATTTGTTAAGTAATACAAGAATAAATGATATATATACATCTTTTTATAAATAAGTGTTAGATGTACATTTATGATGAAAATCCTAGTTTGAGGTGTGGTGTCTTGAGGGAATTTTACTAACACAATTGTGTTCACAAGCAACCACTAAAGTTTCATAATAAATGACACTTAAAGACCATTAAGGTAAGAAATCAATACTAATCATTATATTTGTGACAAAATTTAAAACTAATTTATTTATTAAACATCAAAAGAAAATATATAAAAAGTTAAATATTTTTAACCTATCATTAATATAATAATTTGAGATTTCAAACTTCACACTTATAATGATTAGGAACATCAAAATCCATAATATCTAACATTCAAAAATCATAAGTCAAAATTAATCACTATAAAAAAAATTTAAAATTAATCTCTATATTACTTAACAAAAAGAGCTAATAAGATATAACTTCAAAATCATATATATAATGATTTTAAATAATAAATAACAAAACTTCAAAACCATATATAGAATGATTTTGGATAATAAATAACAAATATTTTTATAATCTGGCTTAGCATAAATAATGATTTGAGACCTTATGTGCTTTAGAGTAAAGTACTTGTCAGTATTATTTGAAAAGTAAATTCCATTACACTTTATTAGTATTAATTAAAATATTATAAATACATTTTATTAATATGAATTAAAAATACTAAATTCTCAGTAACCTTATTTATATTTTAAATAGAACACTTTAATGTATTGTTTTACTGTAGTCATGATTTTCGTGAAAAAGTAGCCGATACACCTTGGCTACAGATTCATCGAGCTCACTTACAAAGAAGCTCTTATGATTATCAATGGAATATTTACGAGGAAGCTCAGAAAAACCAGAACTGAGCGACAAAGCTATTAAGTGGTTTTCACCTGATGTGTACAGCAGTTGTTTCCAATTAACCGCGGACGCGAGATCTTTTAACTATTTTTAAATTTTGAATTGAAGCAATACCCATGCTTTCTTGAAAATTTGATTTTCAAAATAAAATTTCAGAAAAGCTAACGGTTAAGAAAAGCCTAAAAAGATGCATGATTCACTATATATAGAACTCATCCACAATTTCATTAATGTATATTTCGTCTGTCTCTGATCTTCTCTCAGGCGTTGGTGGTTTGGCGTGTTATGATTGAATGTGTGGAGCGCTCCCATTTTTTTGTCCGCGTGTTTGAATTTTGTTCTCTTTTTTTTTTTTGTGTGGGGCTATGCCTGTTTCTTTGTGCTGTATGTTATTGCTATTTTTGTGGTTATGCATGGTGTGTTTGTGAAATCAATGCCTGTGAGAGAGTGTAGAACAGCGAGGAAAAAATTCTTAGAGAGCGAAAGATTCTGAGGCATAAGTATTTCTCGCCGTTCAATTACTGTACCAAACCAGCCAAGACAATCTCCATTCCTCTTCTGGTTCTGGTTGGATGGATGAGGTGAGGGAGATCTGGGTTTGTTTTTTTAATTTGATTTGATTCTTAAAATCAACCACAGTTGCCGTATCGAATTCTCTCATTTCTGCTTTAATAACCTTAATTGTTTGCAGACTTTCTGTGCTAATGTGTATTTTTGTTTATTTAATTTCTGTTTGAAGCTTTTCTTCGATTATGTAAAAGTTGCTGAACTCAAGTGTAAATAGTGGAAAAATATTCTACAACGTATATTGTAGCACCTTCCCACTGCATCCTTGTGCGTTTTTCAGATTTGGTTACTTTCAATTAACAGCAATTGTGACTATTCAATAATTTATTTCTTCATTTTTCTCGGCTGATGGTGCTTTGTTTGTTTAATTCTTTCTGCCTCCAGAGCATCGGCTAACATATAGAGACTATGCAATGGCCAGAGTGAGAATAACTACTATGGAGCAATATTCTTGAGGTACGGTGCAATTCCTTCTCAATATCTTCTTGCATGTGTTGTCACAAGGAATAACATTTATGATATCAATTTTTTTTGTAGATTTAAAAATTTACAATTAAAAATAAAAATATAGAAGCTATTCTAAATTTGTTGCTAAGTAATTGTTATTGTTATATAGGTTTGTGTTGTATGTTATTGTTGTGATTACGCATGGTGTGTTTGTGAAATCAACGTCTGTGAATGAGAGAGTAGAACAGAGAGGAAAATTTTCCTGAAGAAGAGCAGAGAGAGAAAGATCCCGAGGCGTAAGTGTTTCTGGCAGTTCAATTGCTGAACCAAACCGGCCAAGACAATCTCCATTCCTCTTCTGACAATCTCCATTCCTCTTCTGGTTGGATGGATGAGGTGAGGGAGGTCTGGGTCCGTTTGTAATTTGATCAGTAAACCGGCCAAGACAATCTCCATTCCTCTTCTGGTTGGATGGATGAGGTGAGGGAGTTCTGGGTCCGTTTGTAATTTGATTTGATTTCTTAATTTGAGGGAGGTCTGGGTCTGTGGGTTAATGGTGTTTTTTTTGTGTATTTATTTTCGGTTTGAAGTTTTTCTTGGACTATATAGAAATTTACATCCGGGAAAAAGAGGCAAAAGTTTTTGAAGAGCAGAGAGGAATCGATCCCGAGGCAGAGTTACTGTTGGGGCGCTCGATCGCTGAAATAAACAGGCCAAGACAATCTCCATTCCTCTTTTGGTTGGATGGGTGAGGTGAGGGAGATCTGGGTCCGTTTGTACTTTGATTTAATTTCTTAATATCAACAACAATGCCATATCTAATTCTCTCCATTTTATTTTAATATCCTTGCAGACTTTATGGGTTAATGGTGTTTTTTGGTTTATTTATTCTCCCGTTCGAAGCTTTTCTTCGATTATATAGAAGTTGCATAACTCGAAGTGTAGATGGCGGAATAATATTCTCCAAGGTACATTGTAGCTCCTTCCTACTACATCATTGTGCTTTCTTCAGATTTGATTTCTTTCCATTAACAATAATTGCAATATCTAAGTGATTCATTAATTTATTTGATGGTGCTTTGTTTGTCTATTTCTAGCAGGGGCTTCTGTCACAAGCTTGCTCTTTTTCTGTGTCTGTATTTTTCTTTCTGATAGCCAACTCCTTGTGAACCAGTGGTGAACCTACTCAGATCTTTCTCGCACTAGCGACCTTCACAATGGCTTCCTCGCCTTACACGGTCTTGGCGTCCCTTCGATCCTTTGGCGAACTTCCTGCGAACTTCGGACGAAAGCTCAGAGAGAACTACTATCACAGCGGATTCTTTATAGATACACAGAGGTACTCAGAGATGAAAATGGAATACTCAATTTATTTCAGAATGGAAATTTCTTACAGAATGCTCACAGAGCTTTTACAGAGATTGATTCTTTCCAGAAACAGACTAGTCTTGCTTTTTCTGGACTTTTCACAGCTTAATCATAAGCAAGTTACTACCAGAGGCTTCTGGCAAGATCTAGGCTCTGTATCAGAATCAAATTTTACACACCAAACTTGACTCTTCTAATGATTCGGCCACTTTAGGTTCTTACCAGTGCCGAGCACACTGATACGCAGGCTTCTCGAATCAACTAAGGACTTTGAGTAATTACTCGTGATGCAAGCAGATCGGATTGAATATCCGCAGATGCAGAGCAGGAGAATACTCGACTCCAACACACACAAGACTAAGACTCGATAACTCTAAGACCCGATGCCCTCGTAATGAGCCTTACCCCTCTTTATATAGTAATAGAGGGGGGGACAAACATTACTGTTTTGCAGACCGAAAGGACTTCAAGAATCATTTCATTTTCAGTCTTTTTATCAAAGCAACGTCCGCACAAATATTCGGGCCAGGCCGAATTATTGCTTTCGGGTAATGCATGTGATAAATCTCTGAAAGAAAAGATTCCTGTACTAACACCAAACCTATAGTGGGCTACACAGTGGATACTTTTGTACAAAAAGCCCACGAGAAAAGACTATGAGAGAATATTTACACTGTAGAGGCTTTTGAACAGTAAAGCCCACGGGAATACTGGCCACAATTAAGCCCTTGTGACTGGTACTTATTCAAAATAAAGTAAAATCAGGGAATCTTTCCCTCTTGTAAAGCAAGTCATCACAAGCCTTGGTATATATTCGCCGGACTATCATTGGCTTTCCCAGGATGATCTGATGTTGCACTTTGGTTAGCACGCACCATTCTAAATGATCTACCATATATTCATGGAGAGCATAATTAGTCATGTGGAATGGGTCCCATTCTTTGACTGTCATATCTTTGACTGTGTTGTAGATGCGATGATAGCAATCTCCAATATTATAATCAAAACACTTCTGACAGTGTCTTCTTTGAAATCCTTCATGGTACACAGGATCCATAGCTGTTCTGTTGACGCCGTACTCTGTCCACCAGTTTCTGAACCATTCACATTGCCGATTATTTTGTGAAGCTGCCATTGTGCTGAATTTTAACTTTGTATAGTGGGTATCTGTCTTATCATCTACATTCATAAAATCCCACCATAGCTTTTTATAATCCTGGAAGTTGTAAACTGTGTCAGGGAATATTATCTTTGGGTCATTTCTTGGCCATCTTGCTCCTTGTTGGATGTATGAAAGATTTTCCCATAAATCTCTTGTACGATAAATACAAAAATATGCCCCATAGATTCTGGTATTGCTGTCACCATGGTGACCAATCCGTCCAATGTCATGAAAATTTGACTCTAATGCCTCTCTTGCTGTCCTTGCATCAGCCTTTGCTTTGGTGTATATCATGTCATGGATCCACTTTCTTCCTTTTGGATATATTCTTCTTTCTGGGACATAATGTTGAAGATCAGAATGCGGCTGGAGATCTGCATCAAGGACTTTTGTATTTCGTAGTTGCCATGTAGGCTTCCAGCTGTTTTTGTATGTTTCCCAGTCTTGATTATCTGGGATGGTCCGCAGGACTTCACATTTCTGACTTGGATCCCACTCAGTGACTATCATCATGACTTGTGCAATATCTTTTTCAAGATATTCTCTGCTGAGAAAATCAGGGAGGCAATTTTGTTCACCTTTAATGTGTTCTACAGAGAAGTCAAAGTTTGCAAATAATGCTTGCCATCTGGCAAACTTTGCTTCTTCTGGTTTCTTTATGTCTTTGGATAAAACTTTCTTCAAGGCTGAAGCATCTGTTCTGAGAAGAAATGATTTGTTAATAAGATAAACTGCAAATTTGCCAATACAATTCCAAGCAGCTTTTACCTCTCTTTCAATAACAGAATATTTCTGTTCAGTTGGGTTCCAGACCCCTGAGGCAAACTGAACTACTTGTTCTTCTTCACCAATCCTTTGTTTCAGAATTCCACCCCAACCAATATCACTGGCATCAGATTCTACAATCTTAAAGGCTTCATCATCTGCAATATATAAGATGGGCAAGGATTTTACTTTTGCCTTGATCTCCTGAACTGCCCTGGTGTGCTTTTCTATCCATGGAGGAGGATTGTTACCTGTTCTTGGATTAAGCAATTTTCTGTCAGTAGCACAGTCTTGATAGAAACTGCTTACATAATTTAAACATCCAAGGAACCTCTGTAATTGTGTCTTATCTTTTAAGACATCTGGAAATTTATCTGCAAACTCGATTGCATGCTGTTGTAGAGATATCTGACCATTTGCAATCTGATGTCCCAAAAATTTTACAGAAGTCTGAAACAATTCCATCTTCTTCTTGCTAAGTACAAGACCATTTCTTCGGACTAACTTCATAAAAATATTTACATGTTTAAAATGGTCATCAAGATTTCGAGAAAAAATTAAAACATCATCTATATATACAATCACCCAATCAAAATATGGTTTGAAGATATCATCCATAACTTTCTGGAATTTGGATGGAGCATTTTTGAGTCCGAAGGGCATGACATTCCATTCATAATGTCCTGCAGGAACACTGAAAGCAATTTTGAATTTATCTTCCTCGCAAATGGCAACCTGCCAAAATCCAGCTTTTAAATCAAACTTTGAAAATATCTTTGCTC
>APFE030520749.1:0-17556 GCA_000404065.3 Pinus taeda | reverse complement strand
AATTTTTAAAAACTATTTGCAAAGTTTATTAAAGTTTTGGTAAAATTAAATATATTTCTTTTAAGAAATAGAAAAATCAAATTTTGAATTTTTAAAATTTGAATTTCTAATTTTTGATTGGTGGATGACTAATTTTATGTGGTTTAAAATTAATTTGTTAGAATTAATGATTGTTGAAAAAAAATCTCACCAAGTGTCTTTATCAATTAATTATCTAAAAAATCTTGAATATATGGATTTTCCATAATTAATATTTTCTTTCCATTCATTATCATACTTATTTTTTAACAATAAATATTGGCATAATCTAACTTACAAATGAAATGGATTTTTGACCGGAATCCGACAATACAATCGCAAACAAGATTGTGATTTTTCGTTGTTTAAAATATATTATTGAATGCATAAATGGATTCGACATCCTTGGGCCTCTCAAATTCTACAGGTTAAACAACTTGAACTCAAGTTTTTAAAAATATCTGTCAGATTTTGATTAAATTTAATTTTTGTATTCTTTCTAATAATAATGTTTTTTTTCTAAATTAACTATCTGATTTTTTTTAATATATTAATTTTTCCATAATTGATAGTTCATTATCATATTTATTTTTACAAATAAATATGTAATAACCTATAATCATTATTCGTTGCTTTCTATTAATCCTTGTATTCTTTCTAATAATGATGTTTCTTTCTAATAACAATATAATCACCAAGTATCTTTATAAATTAATTATCCAAACAAAATTAAATATATCGATTTTTATAATTAATATTTTCTTTCCATTCATTATCATAATTATTTTTAACAATAAATATTTATCAACCTATAATTATTCTTTGCTTGCTTTCTATTAATTATTGTATTCTTTATAGCGAATTACGAGACATATCCCTCATTTGGTGAGAAGGAACCAAAACATGACACTCATGCGGGTTATCACTATGGAAGAATTAGAAGAAGTTGTCAAGGGAATGGCTAGGAACAAAGTGCTTACACCAGATGGCTTAACAACAGAGTTATTTCAAGCAACCTGGGATTTCACATGCCATGATATCCTGGAGGTAGTGGTGGAATCTCGATGCTCTCAATAGGTAAATTCGGCTCTTAACTCCATCTTTATTGCTTTAATCCCCAAATCTTCTTAGTCTGAGGAGCATCAAGACTTCAGGTTGATTACATTATGTAATGTCATCTATAAAATTATCTCCACGATCATGGTCAAGAGACTGAAACCTCTTTTTCCTTCTTTGATCTCCCCATAGCAAATTGGATTTGTTCAAGATCACCAAATCTTGGATGGCATCATCATATCTCAAGAAGCGGTTCATTCTCTTAAAAGTCTCAAAGCTAAAGGAATGATTATAAAACTGGATCTCTCCAAAGCTTATGACTGTATTAGGTGGTCCTTCCTTTTAAACGTTCTAAAAGCCTTTGGTTTTGAGTCTTCGTGGATAGCCTAGGTTTCCTCCCTCATCTCCTCCCCTGTGTTTTCAATAGTAATCAATGGTTCCCCATCGTGACCCTTTAACCCCTCCAAAGGTTTGCAACAAGGTGATCCTCTCTCTCCCTTCCTCTTCATCCTTGTTGCAGAAGGTCTAGGTTGTTATATTAATTTTTTTGTCCATTCATGTTCTCTCCGTGGAATTTGACTTTGGGGTAATGATATTCCTTTAACTCATCAACAATTTGTTGATGATATTATGCTTTTCTGCCAGGTATCTCTTCGTGAAGCTAGAGTAATCAAAGAAAGTATCTATGATTTCATGCAGGCCTCTGGTACCTTGATTAACAATGACAAATCTAATATATTCTTCTTTAAAACCCCTGCCCTGACCCAGTCTTTTCTAACCCAGATCTTGGGGCTTCGTATAGGATCCTTACCCTCCAAATACATAGTCATCCCCCTAGTGTTGAACTCTCTTATAACTTCACGATAGAAATACCTTTTGGACCGCATCCAATATTGACTTCAATCCTGGTCATTCTGGGCTCTTAATATCGTTGGTCGGGTGGTTCTTCTTAAGGCATTACTATAATCAATGTTGATCTATCAGTTGTCTAGTCTAGCCACCCTAAAAACCTCACGCGCTAGCATGTTGGATATCTTAAAAAAAAATGTGGTGAGGGGTCGAAGAGGCAAAAAAATGGGCTCTCCTCTCTTGGGAAAACATCACCAAACCCAAGACTACAAGGGGTCTTGGGCTCAAAGAACCATATATTCTAAATCAATTTATGGGGGAAAAAATCGGGTTGAGATGGATATAGGATGGGAAGGATCTGTACAAAACCATATGGACAAGAAAATATCAAATTCCTGCCTCAGTTGAAGAATTATTAAGAATCCAAAATACCTTGAAAGGGTCCTCGGTCTAGAACTTAACCTCTGCCAATAGAGATCTTATACACTCTCATATCTTTTGGGAAATTTGGGATGGAAGACGAGCTCTTTTTTTGCAAGACTGCTCACAACAAAGAGAAAAACTCTTAAACTGGCGAGATCTAACAGATCTCTTTCTCTATAAAAATAGTTAAAACTAAATAACAACGGAGCAATATTGGAAACCTTCTCAAAACACATCTTGGCAGTAATGGAAAGAGAAATGGGATTGGCCTAAACCCCTGAATTCTAATTAATGGAATTTGTTGGACATAGAACTCCAATCCAGATAGTTGGCCATCCTTGAAGGCTTGATATTCTTAGGTGGGGCTACACAACCAAAGGAATGTTTTCTTGAAATTAGCCTACAGATTAGCTGTTCAAGAGCCTCAAGCTCATGGAAACCCCATATGGAGGAAAATTTGGACAGGACAATTATGGCCGAAAGTAGCCTACTTCCTCTGGTTGGTGTGTCGGCAATGGATTCTTACTTGGGATCAACTCCAAAAAAGAGGGGTTTAGGGACCTTCATTATGCGTTATGTGTGAATATAATAATGAGGATATGGAACACCTTTTAAAAGTATGCCCCTTTGCGAACCAAATATGGCGAAGTATGGAACAACTGTTTGGGCATTTGGATCGTGACATTACTAGTATAAAATCCTGTCTTGAAATGTGGCTAAATGACATCTTTTCCAACCCTGTCTTGAATAGAGCTTGGCACATTGGCCTAGGTTTCCTTCTATGGGCACTTCAGAAAGAAAGGAATCGAAGGATTTTAAAAAACCATTGCCTTTCAAAGTTGGAAGTATGGGTCGGGGTTATCCAAAACACGGGAGAAACAACTCTATTAGAGAAATGGCATCCAGGCGATTGGCAGGTAGCACCTCACGAAGCTCCAATCCTAACAGCTTTGAATCTTGCACCTCAGATGCTTCTTGCATCTTCTTGGAAGCTCTTAGTATCCCCCAGATCCTCTCCATCAAAATTTTTAGCCCCTCCTACTAGTTTCCTCAAGCTTAATTTTGATGGGGCCTCCAAAGTTAAACTCGACAATGTGGCTTTTAGTGGCCTTTTCCGAGACTCCAAGGGTCGAGTTCTCCATATCTATGCAGCCGAATGTATTTATACAAGTAATAATGAGGCCAAATTCAATGTGGTAAAGCACAAACTCCTCATTGCAAGATGAGAATGATTCAAAAAGCTGGTGGTGGAAGGAGACTCTAATTTGGTAATTGAGGTACTCAAAAAGCTAAACCATGGTACCAATTGGGAGAATCTTAGTAGGAGTTGGAGGACGACACGTCTCATTCAAGATAAAAGTGCTCTCCTCCCATGTTTTGATTATATTATTCCCTCGCATGTGCTCAGGAAGGTTAATAAGTCTCCTGACTTTCTGGCTAATTGGGGATGCTTACATATGGGTACAACCCTCGATTCCCCTTGGATAGACAACCATCTTGAAGACTTGGAACCATTGCTCCTAATTATGGCTCAGGATGGCCACCAAAAATAGGACCATGATGAAGAAAGTAATCAAGATCCTCGACCGGGGTGAGTGACAACTCACAATCCCTCTTCGAACTCACGTTACATGTGACAAGATGGGAGGCAGCGTAGAAGGGCAGATCTTGCTAGTACATTGTATGTGTGAACATGTTGGTGAGGAGGTAGGTCACATGGGAGAGCTTAAGGTGGGAGTAATTCATTGTCGTGCACTCAACCTCTAGGTGGTGAAGGCATGCAACCCATTCCATGCAATTGCTCTGTGGTATAGTGTAGCTTCAAGAGTCAAGTGGAGGTACATGGGTCTTTATTCTCTGGTGGAAAACTCAGTAGGGAGGCTCCTTCCATGAGAGAAAAATGGCTTTGGGTTCATGGCATTGGTAATTGGGTATGTTTTGTTTCTTTTCACCCCTCCCTGCCCACGACCATGCAAGGTAGTCGACCCCTCCTGCAATTGGATGGTTGTGTGACCTGGAATTACCTATTCGACAGGAGAGCATGTTTGTGTGGCTAAATATTATCTTGCATCTGTTGTTTCTATGTCAATGTCTATCTTATACAATATTTACTGCTTCTAATGGGAATGTATGGAACAATTTGGGTTACTTTTCATTTCTAGAAGGAATATTTGCCCAATTGGAATGGTTGTATATGTGATTGGATAGAATGGCTTTTAAAAATCCCCTTTGTCTCTTCATTTTGGTTTTATATTGTTCTGGTGTGTTTATAAATGGGAACTGGCTCGAGGAGCCAGTCTGTAGCTCCTCCCTTCTGTGGAGACAGACCATCCCTGGTTTCTTTCTGTTACGAGAGAAGCCTAAGCATGGGGTGTTGGTGATTGGAAACAAGCGACCCTGGTGGTTGTCCCTCTCAACCTCGTATGTTCTTGTATGGTTCGGGCCTAATGTCATTTGCTTCTTGCTCTTATGATATGTATATGTGCCAAGTCTAATTAATTTGGGATCTCGCTCAGCCTGCACGTCGTTTATCTTTGTTCGATCGGTGGTTTGGTTGGTTTGGGTTAATGAGTTCCATTGAGAACTGGGGGTCGGCGGTGCAGTCAAAAGGTTGGGCGTCAGAGTGGGTAAGGATCCTCCTCGTCGCAACTACTGAGGCGAAGTGGTTGAAAAACGGACACCCAACATATCAATGCAGTGACTCAATTATATACTACAGGGACCCCTGCACAGGTGAGGTAGTTGATTGCGGTTTGGGAGGCAAACCTCAACCAACGGGATGAGAATGAAGTGCAGCTAGAGGATTGGTGGTTACTAATTCCTGAGCCAGGCCATACCTGAGGTCGGTTCACTCAGTATAAGCAGACAATGCATCTTTATTGGTTGATGAAGAGTATAGTAGCTCGAGCTATTATGAACTCTACAGGTTCCATTAAATCTGGCCCCAGGTTCCAAGAAATTTGTAAAGAATTCCAACTTGTCCAATTTCAAGTTCAGCACTGATGGAGTCCTCTGATGAATAGTAGAAAGTAGTTTCCTTTTTGTTTATTTTGATTATTTATATGTTGGTTAGTAGTACCTATGTTAGCATGTTAAGGGTGAACCGATTTACAGGCCTTCATTCTTATAAGGCTTTGTGTGACATACTTAAGATACTCAGATTTTGGATGGCTTATAATGCATTTCGATGGCCAACGGACTTGGTTTTCCACTGAGCAGGTTGAGGCCACAAAACATCTTTCATGGATGTAACTTGTTTTTTGCGTAAGAATGAATGAAAGGTCCTACTAAGCTTACAAAAAATAAAATTTGTTGTATTCTTTCTAATAGCAATGTTTTTTTCACCTTTTTCCATTAATATATTTTATTCATCATAATATTTTTTGATAGTTTAATTATTTAATTGTTGCTGACCATTTTTTCATAAAATTATGTTATTATGTACCAACAGATTATTAGCGGTTTGATTCCCTCTCTACCAAATTTATAGCATTTAAATTATGTACTTAATATAACTAAATTATATGATCACATTCACACCATAATAGTTCTTTATTTTTTGTACAAGAAACATGTACTCATCAACAATGTTACATATTATACTTGTTTTCTTATATATTTTAAACCAAATTAATAAATAAATAAAAATATTATAGAAAAAAAATCATTAAATATTCATCCATAACATTAAAATTAAATAATAATAATAATAAAAATGAAGCTTTAAAAAACACACAATATCTCCCATACAATATAACAACAAAAAAACCACCACTAAGAAACTTGGATTCTACAAAGGGGATAGCTTTATGGAAGTGATGTACTTTTTGCATTTTCGAAGAACCTTAAGAAAGGGGATCACAAGGGTGTGTTATAATAACTTTATGGAAGTGATGTCCTTTTTGCATTTTCGAAGAACTTGGACTCTAGATAGGCTTGTGATAAAAGTGTATTATAAAAACTTTATAAAAACAATGGTTTTTATTATTATTTTTTAAATTTAATTTATAAAAAATAAAATATACTATTAAAAAATAATTAAGAGCAAATAGACAATTGAACACTTTTGTGGGTGAAGGCTAACATTTTGCATTTAATAAATCCCTCATTGTGAAAAGAGAATTTAACTTATAATTCTCTCACGTATTAACAACATTTTTTAATTTTGTATTTACAGGTATCTATCAAAACCTTTACAAAACAGGTTAAGATGAGTGACCTCACATATTTGAAGAGATTCGAACTAAAAAGGACGGTGAAAATAAATATTGTTGAATGAAAAGATAATTGTGTAAAATTTAATAATTAATGGTGTATTCTATTCTTAACTTAATATGAATTTATAAACATGTCATAATATTAATATTATACATATTTATTAGGTGTAAATTAATTAGTTTGAGCGGGATTTAGTTTTTTTGTTGTTAGATTTCAGGGTTAAATTTTATGAGGAATGGTTGAGGATGGACACCATTTTGAGGGAATTAAACTATCACAAGGGGTGTACATGCTTAGTTGAGCCTTGCATAACCCTGGTGATAACATCCTAGTGTGGGTCGATTGTTTTTCTTCCATCCAATAAATGGGTTGGCCCCAGCCTAAGCTTAGACTAATCACAAACAAATAAAAAACATTGACATCAAACACAATAATTAATAGTAAAAATTACCAACATTAATACCACATGACATAGTTTATATTATGATATTTATGAACATTACCTCTACGGTTTCACATAAAAGTCCACACAATGTTCATCCTCTCCTTAAGCTTTAACTATTTCAAATTTACTCTTTATTCAAACTATTAACATATCATGCAAGCCATTGTGTAAAAAAATTTAAGTACCATTATTCATATAAGCTTCTCCATAGAATAACATGTAAGTCAAATTTGAACTTCTTATAATTTCACAATTTTTTTTTTTTTTTTGTAAATTAGGCTGCTTCTATTATTATACAAAATGTAACAAAACTATTACAACGAGGCTTGCCTCAAAAATCACCATGCTGAGATGGATTTAACACAACTGGACACCTGACCTTGATAACCAGAAGACCAACCTTTGTCCCAGACCAAAACTGGAGAACCCACAGACTGCCCAAAAAACCAGACTGACTCAAGGACCCCTATCTTGCTTACAGACATCGACATAGACCCAACAGTGTAGCATATGAAAGTAAAACAACATACATAGTCACACATGGAAGCCACGTTCGACTCAAAAGAGCTGAGTTCAGCTTCATTTTTACAAAAAGAACTCCTCTGACAAAATAGATAACAAGATATATCAGATAAACTTCATGGGGAGACAAGTACCACCACCCTTGCGCTCTGGAGATCTTCTCAGGTATCCACAGAAGTGGAGGGCTGCTCTTCCACCACCCTGCAACCATACTGATCCGATGCGCTAGAGTCCGTGTAGGGTGCATCATCTTTTGCTGGTTCACTTGGTCCTGCCACCGCCACCGCACCCGAGGCTTCCGCAGGCTGAGCTCTTTGACATAGGATTGGAGACGGAGACCTTCGTTCCGCAGGGCGTTCGGCTGGAGCTGCATGTTCGCATTTCTCAATTCGCACCGAGACATAGTATGTAGCGTTGTCCAATAAGCAAGGGAAGCTGAACTGGGTAGAGGGATGGGAGCTATGCCCACAGACATCAACACACGCACGCCCCCTGTCGCGTCCACGGCCTCGCCTTGCGGCCCTTGAATCAATTTCATCTGATGATGAATCCGAGGGGTGCGGGGAACGCTGAGGGATGGCTCTGCCTCTAGCGCCGCCCCGAGACCCTCCTCTGCGGCTACAGAGGCGAAGTCGTTCTCGCGGCATATTACCAAGGAGCTGGAGTGGAAATTACACAGGGGAGCTGGAGCTGAAATGACACAAGAAGGCTGGAGCGGCAGTGAGACAGAGAACTATGGCTGCACAGAGACGGCGCGGGGGACCCGGAATTGAAGCCCGAAGGTTGGGAAATTGGCAGAGGCACAGAGAGCGAGAGAAACCCAGCCGTGAAAACACTAACGAGCCTTGCAAACATGAAATTGACCAGAGGGAACGCCCCAAAACGACCAGACCAGCTCTTAAGAGCACAAAGATGACAAACACGGTGTAGCGGACTTCCAGAGGATGAGACCAAGGCCTTCAGAGACGAGGGCTGAGGTCTGAACCTCCAAGAATTCCTCCGGACCCCAGTAAGCAACAACAAATCATAACAACGAAGACCCCAAAGCAAAATAGCATGCAAAGCTTGAATGAGAAAGTAAATTACCAGCGCCCGCTCACAGTAATTATACTGCGCGACACCTCCTTCATCCATGTGCGAACCAATGCAGGTGACCTGCAACCCGAAGGCCGACGGAAGAACAAGCGAGCGAGAGCAGCTGCTGTGGGCGGCGGTCATGACTGTGAAATAATGGCAACCTTGCAAGCGAACCTCGGTTATATGCCTCGCCAGCTGTGGATTGATTGCATGCCTTAACTGCTGAGGATAGATGGCGGGACTGGGCTGCCACTTGCCCAGTGGGATTCCCGCCTCTGTCCTTTCCCTCTTAAATAACACCCACAGCCAGGAATAATTTCACTATTATTACCGACTAATGAAATTATGAATTTAAAAAGATTAATATCTTTAATGTTTTTTACATGTAAAATTTATTATAATTTAGTGATCAATTGGTAAAATGACAATTATTATTAATTATTCATCACTAAATCTTGGGTCATTAACATATTTCCTTAAGAGAGGTGGCAAGAGCAAGGAAGTCATTTATGACCCTAGAGGAAACATTGAATTCTCTTATTAATGAATTTTGGGTATTGCTTCCACTAACCAAGTTGAAGTATATGCTCTCTTAATGGATCTTGAATTGGCCTCATCTTGAGGACTGCATAAGCTAAAAGTGGTGGGAAACTTTAAAAACACCACTCATCATCTTCACTAAGCCACTAAGCTTAAAGACTTTAAAATTCATATTTGCCCTCATAAGACTCTTCCTCCCTCGCTTCTCCTTGGTATCCTTTTGTTGGGTCTAAAATGCGGATGCAAATTAGAGTTTCATTTACTATCAATCCGTGTGAGTAAACTTCCAGGATCATCCAATATATATGGACTTAGAGACAAACTAAACTAAGCTAGGTGAAGAAATGCCAAAGCTCCCCTACAAGAGGTCTTTCATTGGGATCTCTAATAGGTATTTAGTCATCTAACAAAATTAAATCTAAAGACATTGTGACAAGTGTAAGAAATATAAAAGCTCCCTTACAGGAGACTGTTCATTAATATTTCTAATAATCTTAATCAACAAACTATTTAAACTAATGAAATCAAACATTAAATAACAAATCAGATTCATTGAAAGAAACATTAATACTTTCTTACGAAAGGTTATTTGTTAATATTTCAAACATATGAACCTAATGAAATTTATAAACAAACATAAAATGAAAGCTTACCAAAACAAAAGTGTACTTGCTAGACAATGGGGACCCTTCCAAAGATTCGCAAACACATCAAAAGAGAAGTCAAATGTAGAAGATCAAAGAAGCTCCATTTTATTTATCTTCAATTTCAAATTGCAATTACAAGTTCTACATTCCAAGAGGTTCTAAAATCTCCATTACAATGATTCCAAATTCTAACTTCTCATTACAGACTTTAAGATCCTAAGGTTCTACATTCTAACTTCTCAATTCTAAATTCTATATTCCAAAATTACAAATGAAGGAGATAACACTCCTATTTATATAGAAGTTATGATAACAAACTCATAAATGTGAATCCACTATTCCCTATTCAAATCCACATATCTCTTAACCAACGGTGACACATAACCCTATCCTCCATGATCTTCTCTAGGTCCATGATCTTATCCATGAGGTCCATGATCTCCTCAAATTCGAATTTGAACATAGAGTGCCACATAAGGGTGCCTTATAAGCTTCCTTTGTACCCACACATGTCAACAAAGTCATTCTAATTGTTAGGTATAAGTATATGGATATTATTTTCTAAAGTTTAACCACAAATTCACTTTAAAATACTAAGAATTAATAATGTTTTGGAAAATACAATGATAACCCATTTAATGATGAAAGTGAAGCTGATGTGGTGACATGGTGGTGGAATAGAGGTGAGAAAATGTGTGAATGGAGTGAAAGTGGATGTATTTTAAGGATAATTCTTAGGCCCGACATACCCCCAAACTGAAGGTATTGCATGTCCTCATGCAATTTACTACATTACGTTTTGATACTTGAGCTTTGGCTTAAACTTTGCATGATATCATTTACTTAACTTTTGCAAAGTGTTTTTGATGAATTGCAACTTGGTTGGTTCTTGTGTTTCAACCATATCTTGTTTGTTGCATTCAATTTTAATGTATGAACTTTGCATAATGATAATTTGATTCTTATTGCAAAGTATTTTGTTGGAATGCATCATGGTTGGTTCTTTTGTAACAACCATAATTGTATTGCATCCAATTAGCTTTTAAGTACTTTTACAAAGCCATTTATATGCTCATGTAATAGTGAATATATTTTGAAGGTATGTGGGTTTTAGAATGTGATATATGAATATGACAAAGTACGAATGTAAATGTACCCCCCCCAAACTAATGGTTTTGGAAATTTTATGAAATGAGGAAAGGAAGCTTTTTTCCAAAAATTATCATTCTAGCTTTCAAGGAATTAAATGGTTAAAAGTTAGAAAATATCATACCGCAACTTACCGTTTCAAAAATTGATGAGAGTTGCACATGTGTAGCTGCAAAATTCTGATCATAGTCTTCTTTACTTGGCTTTGAAAATGGTGGATGAAGTCGAAAAAGTGAATCTTTTATTGTTGTTGCATCTGTTGCTAAATCCATTGTTGGATCTTCTGTTGAATGTTCAGAATCTGCTGCTGGATGCGATTGAAAATGTATAAGGCTTGGAAGGTATACAAAATTTAGAATTTACACTCCCTCCCCCAGCCTTATTTATTAACTTGTCCTCAAGTCATTTACATCAAAAACTAAAAAGTAATGAATGTAATTCTGCTTCGTCTACTACAAAATGATTGGTCTTCAAGTCTTCAATGGAACCAGCTCATTGGAACATTTCTTGTCATGTGAATAAATGTTTCGGTGTCAAACATAACAAGAAATTGTTAACTTAGTGGCCATTGATGGATGCCACTAGTCAGCACAAGAGCTCCCATCTTTGATGTGGATGGGAGTCAAGATGGCCTGAACACATATTTCTAAGTATAAATGAATTTGTTGTTTTCGAATACTGAAAAGATCTGATGAACAAGGGACATTAATGTATTCCATTGTTTATCGGCATGATAGCTTTCCCTTAAGGCATGCAAGCTTCATGGTGTTATTAGAATAATATTTAGACTCGAGTACTATGGACTCAATGGTGTATGGAAAAGGAAACTGACAATGCATATGTAACGTGGAACAAAAAGCTTGTAAATGAGCTTCGTTGATTTTATTGGTGGGTTAGGGTTGATGAACATGTAATGAAGTGTATGTGGATAATGAGAAATGGATAATGACTCTTGCTAGGAAAAAGTGAATTTTGGCATGCAAAATCTCAAAAATAGCAAATCTGCTCATTAATTCCGGAATTTATGCTAAAATCACTGAGTTTGACGAGTGTTGACCAGCCACCTATAGACATCGAATTGATGAGTGGATAGGTAATTCACCATTCTTGGACATTTAGGAACAAACCCCAGATCTTCGAATCTGCTAATCTATCATGCAACATGTCAAACCATTAAGCTATTACAGGAAGTTGCAAGAACTTGTAATTTTCTGGAAATTTCGTTTATGATCATGGACTTGTTCTTTAGAATTTCTCATGAAATTAGTCTTTTGAAGACCAATTATGCCCACAATTAGTTTCCTTAATGATCAGTTGATCATCTGAAATCTGCAAAAAAAACTTGGCATAAAGAACATAAGTATGTTAAAAAAGAAATGGCCAATTCCTTGTTGATTCTTACGCAAAAATTAATGCCAAATGAAACAGATTAAGGAGAATCAAAAGCATAATTTTCAGTCCAATTCATAATATTGATAACAATCCATTTTTAAGTAATAACCATGAAAATTAAATCATCTCCCTCTTTGTGTGAGATGTCTCCTGGAATGTGCATGACAAACTTATAGATTTGTTGTGTCCTGCAGATTAATACGTCACATAAAAGCATACAACATAGATTTTAATGCCAACTCTAAGCATAATTCTCCAAATGTTCGATAACTGAATCCTCCTAATTTTCTTCCAAGTGTTCTATAATTTTTAAAAGGTGCATGGCACATTTTTTAATTAATGGAATCTCACAAAGGCCAATGCATAACTTTCTTGATCAATCTTGGAAATAAAATCAACATGAACCCATTTTAATGGATTAAATTTATGGAGGTGCAAAATTTCCTTCAAATTTCCAACTTTCTCATGACATATTAAAAGTGTCAGGTAAAACAAAGTTTGGGATTCCATGATAAAATATGTGAAACTTGCTTTGATACTTATGTGCCTTTGTGTAGAGTGCCCTTATAGACATGAATTCTAAATGCGGTTGTATAGAGAAAACATGTAATGTGTTGAAAAAAAATATAATGTTGGCATGTTTATAACTTGGCACTGTTTAACTTTTACCCGAAAATTTTATTCTTTACCTTATTTACAAGCGAATGTTCACCAATAAAGGGTTTTTTGTAGCATTGTTCAGTTTCGCATGCATATCTCGCTTAAATTGATTTAATTATTTATTTTTTATTTGTTTGGATTTATTTTTTAAACTGAAATAATCATTTATTTATAAAATTCACTCTCGCACATATAAATTAAATTTACAAACAGACAAAAAAAAATCTAAAATGTTCAAACTAAATTAAACTAATATTAACAAAAAAATAAAACCGAAACCACTATTCTTGTCGGATCCTGAGAACATTAGGTCCAAAAACCCTGTGGGGCTCCTAAAATTCCTAAGATGAGAGATCTGGTTTGTGAAATCTACTAATGTCAAATTATATGCATCCACGTGAAATCTGTCACTGTCAAATCTACATGTATTTGTGCTTGAAGTTATTTGATGACATTGTTGTTATTCAAGGTCTTTGTGCGTGAAGGGTTTTAACATGAAATGGCTGCTTCAATAGTCTAAACAACCTTATTTTCAAATCAATGTGCCAAGTTATTTTCATGCCACTTAGTGTTTTAAGTCAATCTAGATCCTTACATCGGCCTATCAATCAAAGGATTATATGAGCTTTTCTCCAAAAAAAAAAAAACCAGAGACTACACTTTCAACCACTAGGGAGAAAAGAGAAAAGAGATGGTGGAAGCTTTCGAATTTTAGAAAAATCTTACCACATGGAAACTATATACAGAAATCGAACAAAAATCACTTCATCGACGTATTTGCGATGATCGGAATACTGGAATCTTGTATTTGTTAAATTCTCTTGAGATGCGACGTTTGTTCAAGGGAACCAAAATTGGACCAATGAAATCCTAGTCTTGTGGAATTTGCAATAGGTCACCAAAAGAATAAATTTCGATTTCTTAGCTACAAAGAAGTTTTAACACATTGATCAAATCACTAAACTACAAATTTCATTTTTAAATTTGAAATCGAAAATAAACGTTTTTTTTTTTTTTTTTTTTTTTTTTTTTTTTTTTTTTTTTTTTTTTTATAATGATTTTGATTTCTTAAAATGTTGAGTTTTAATGATTTGTGCAAATTTGGAGCAAGAGATTTTTATTCAATTTTAAAAATGAACAATAGATTTTCTGATCTTCCTGATTGCTTGAAGCGCAGGAAGAGATCATACTAACCTATTGATTTGTTTTTTGCTTTTTTTGCAGGTTAGTGTGGATGAAGTGGCTCTTATGTAAATTTATTCATGAGAAATGTGGATGAATTTTTTATTATTTTTATTTTTTGAAAACAAGACTAAAGGAAAACTCTATGAGATCTCATTTTTTTTTTTAATCTATTCTACTTTTAACTTGAAAGATATATTTATTTGTTTATTTTATTTTATTTCATTTTTCCCTAGGTAAAAGAATGCTACTAGTGAAGCCACCTACAAACTAAGAATTCAAAAATGCTCACATCAAGATAAATTTTTTTACCTTATGATCTGCAAACATGTGAGTAACCTGTATTATTCTTAGAGTTGGTGCAAGGTTTCTTTTGAAATTAGTCTTTGATATTGTCCTTGCTCTCCACGAAGTACCTGTTCAACATCTTCAATTTTCTTATCCATAGATGGATTAGTAAGAAATGAGGGGTTTAAAAAGACTGAATTTGAAACTAACGAAGTACGAAAATGAAAAAAATGCTCAAACTCGAACTCCGTTATAAAGATCCTGTTGTCATTAGGTTTCACAAGTTAGTACATAAAAAGAAATTGCAATAAAAATAACTTCCTAAGTCTATCTCCAAATCATCCTCCCTGGTAACGACACCAAAATGTTGGGTCTAAAATGCGGATGCAAATTAGAGTTTCATTTACTATCAGTCTAGGTAAGTAAACTTCTAGGATCATCCAATATATATGGACTTAGAGGCAAACTAAACTAAGCTAGGTGAAGAAATGCCAAAGCTCCCTTACAGGAGGTCTTTCATTGGGATCTCCAACACCTATTTAGTTATTTAACAAAATGAAATCTAAAGACATTGTGACAAGTGTAAGAAATATGAAAATTCCCTTACAGGAGACTGTTCATTAATATTTCTAATCATCTTAATCAATAAACTATTTAAACTAATGAAATCAAATATTAAATAAAAAATCAGATGCATTGAAAGAAACATTAATACTTTCTTACGAAAGTTCATCCGTTAATATTTCAAACATATGAACCTAATGAAATTTATAAACAAACATAAAATGAAAGTTTACCAAAACAAAAGTGTACTTGCTAGACAATGGGGACCCTTCCAAGGATTCACAAGCACATCAAAAGAGCAGTCAAATGTAGAAGATCAAAGAAGCTCCATTTTATTTATCTTCAATTGCAAATTGCAATTACAAGTTCTACATTCCGAGAGGTTCTAAAATCTCCATTACAATGATTCCAAATTCTAACTTCTCATTACAAACTTATAAGATCCTAAGGTTCAAAATTCTAGCTTCTTAGTTCTAAATTCTAAATTCCAAAATTACAAATGAAGGAGATAACACTCCTATTTATACAAAAGTTATGATAACAAACTCATAAATGTGGATCCACTATTCCCTCTTCAAATCCACATATCTCTCAACCAATGGTGACACGTAACCCTATCCTCCATGATCTTCTCCATGAGGTCCATGATCTCCTCAAATTCGAATTTGAACATAGAGTGCCACATAAGGGTGCCTTAGAAGCTTCCTTTGTACCTACACATGTTTACAAACTCATTTTAATTGTTAGGTATAAGTATATGGATATTATTTTCTAAAGTTTAACCACAAATTCACTTAAAAATACTAGGAATTAATAATGTTTTGGAAAACACAATGGTAGCCCATTTAATGATGAAAGTGAAGCTGATGTGGTGACATGGTAGTGGAATAGAGGTGAGAAAATGTGTGAATGGAGTGTAAGTGGATGTATTTTAAGGATAATTCTTAGGTCCAACCCTTTTTATTTTACCTCGAGATCTAACAATGTGTTTACAAATCACTCAACAAATAAGGCTCTTTTGGTAAATATGCGGGTTAGGGTTATCAATTGGAAAAGTTTATATACCACCATCCCATGATTAGATGGTTAATTAAAGTGCCTTACCAACCTATAATTCATGTGTCTCTCTCAAACATCATGGAAACCAAGCATAAGTTGCCTCCCTCATCACCTTGTCCTAACTCATTAACTCTCATCTATTTATTTATGCCCTTCCCATGTTGATCCCTACTCAAGGTGGTATTTTGCACGCTTTGGTAATCATGATAGTTTGGTTGGTTCATAATTTTTATCCATGGGATTTTATTAGTGATGTACATGTTGTTATACAAGTTAGTTGTCTTCTTTTCAGTTCATGGTTTCTTGGGCCCCCTCCACAGCCGCCACCTTTGCATGCTAGTCTCGCTACAGATTTAGATTCACCTCACCATTACTCTTAACCACTATAGTTGTAGCTCCCTTTGTGGATTACACCCTTGATTATCCCTACAATTTCAGCCTCTCATCATCTTTGTTATTTTTTCCCTAGATTCCTCTAGCCCTTTGTGATGAGATAGTGGGCTTTTGCACACTTCGGTAGTCATGATAGTTCAGTTTATTCATATTTTTTATCCATGGGTTGTGATTGGTGAGGTACTAGCTGTAATGTAGCTTAGTTCTCTTCTTTTAAATTCGTCGTCCATTTGGCCCCCTTCACAACCACCACCCCTTCATGTTAGTCTCACTACATATTTAGATTCACCTCACCATTACTCTCAACTACTATGGCCCTAACTCCCTTCATGGACATCACCCTTGTTTATCTACACAATTTTAGGTTCCCCTCATCTTTGTTATCTTTTGCCCTAGTTTCCTCTAGCCCTTTGTGTTGATATGACCTTGTGCAACCTCCCAATGGTTAAGATGCACATATTTCACTTAGAAGATGAAATAATGGGAATTCACTCCTCTTGTTGAGCTACTTGTATCCACGTAGCTAATCTTGAATTTCATTTGAGCACAACAATGGAGGTATTGATCCAACATCAGGAACTCATCAGAGAATCGTAGGATGAGGTCAACATTGTCTGTGGTATGCTCTCCAAATTTTACACAATTAATTATCAATGTAAACTTTGAAACAGGAACTGATACTGTTACCCGTTTCGTAGAGATAGCAAAATAGTGACCTGATTTTGAAAATGGGTGATGCAGAACACACATCTTTTTTTTAGAGCATAGTTTTTGACACTTTAATTTTTTTTATGTACATTACGTTTTAGAATGGTAGTGATTTTCATGCTAATTTGAAAAAGTGGGTATTCTGCATCAGACCTTTTTTTTTAAAGACATGTTTTTTGGCTTTAAATTTTCTAATGTATAAAATGTAAATAATTATTTTGTAATTTTGATAATTTTTGAAGTGGTCGTTTTCTTCATATTTTCTTGTTTTTTATTTTAATTTTTTTCTTTTTGTAGTGAGGTTTTTATTGTTTTGTATTTTTAAATTAGAAGGTCAATATTTTGAATTTTCGATATTCTACATAT
>APFE030520747.1:132655-181442 GCA_000404065.3 Pinus taeda | reverse complement strand
TTTCTTCTTCCAGGACATTCAGAGGATGGCGTCCGTGTTTCAGAGGCAGTCCCCAGCTCAGCAGCATAGGAGTTTGTGTCATCATGGTCTCATGATGCTCATTGTTTCTCATCAGTTGAGTTAGCAGGGCATTCCATGGGCAGAGTTCATTTCTCATGAGTTCTTTACAGTGCCACCACAGCCACAGCTAGAGCCAGAGGCCATTCATGAGGAGGGAGGTCCATCACACCAGCCCGAGATTATTGTTCCGAGACATGTTGTTTCCCCACTGTAGTGTACATATCAGAAAGGTCATAGGACCTTGTTTGTAGCAGATCGACGAGTATTTTCTCCACAGCAGGTGGAAGGGGTCTCGTAATCATCATCAGATCAGCGAGTGTTATCTCCACACCAGGTGGAAGGGGCCTCGTTGCCGACAGCAGCACAGGTAGCAGAGAAGGGCAAGCAGCCCATGATTGAGGCAAGATTGTTAGGTGATCCGGTTATTGATCTTGACGCCGGTTCTCCTAGCACAGACCTCAAGGATATCATCCGAGAGCAAAGCATTGAGATTCATTCGCTGCAAACAAAATTATTGATGGCAAATTGGATAATCAAATATTTAGAGCAGCGAAACAAACAACTTGAGGATGAGAAAGAGTTGGATGAGCTATGGAGGATTCGAAGTGATCGAGTCATCAACCGTAGGAGGCCCGGTGACTTGCTGCCCAAGGAGAGGGAATCCATGCTTATCCGGGTGAATACACACTTAGAGAGATTGTTGGCAAAGGCCAACCAAGAAAAGAAGCTGCTAAAGAACATGAAGAATCATTATTGGGCAAGGATGCATGTTTGTAAGGCAAGGATAAAGATTCTTCAAAGGAGGTTGACCGAGGCTCCCAAAGGGAAGAAGAAGACCAACCCGCTCCGTATCTTGGCTGAGGCCTCTCTCACTCACCATGATACTCATTAGCCTCCCCCTAGCAGCAAACCCAAGAAATTTTGAGAGTTTTGAGGCATTTTTTGGCATTTTTGAGAATTTTACAGGTTTTAGCCATTTGAGTGGTCTCACCCCGTGCGCGACTAGTCATGAGGACAGCTCAGAATGGGGAAAACTCTACATTTTTGGAATTTTCATGCAAAAATACACTTGACTATGGATGGGTTTCAAATTTTATGAAGATTTGGGCTCCCAAAAGCTCAAAATACATGCAAATTTTGACTTTCTGCCCCTTTTTTGAGTTGCAGAAAGCTTCCTTGGGAGAAATGACTTTTGAGGGGTCAATCAACTCCAAATTCAGAAATTCCAGTGGGGTTGGAAAGTAGACTCACAGACCTTTCCAATGAGCTATCTTACACCTGATTTGGACACCGGGAAGGCCCTCAAACAAAGTTGTCAATGCGCGCGACCAGTCAAAGTGAGGGGCGCGACCACTCAGGGAAATTTGCCTGTTTTGACCAGTTCGGCCAGCAAAACACTGTTTTCACCTTGGTTGACTTTTGAGGCATGTAAATGATGGATTTTTGTGTAAATTTCATGGCACTTAGATACTTTTACTCTCCTTGACCACTTCTAGAAGTTTCCTTGATGTAAATGGTAAATATTTAATGCATGGATAGGTTTCCTAAGTTTTAGAGGCAAGTTGTTTTGACTGCCTATTATCTAGTGATTAGTTTAGAATTAGTTGCAACAGCTCCTAGAAAGCTGAGCTCGACCCCTAGAGGTGGGGAAAGGAGTTAGATCTTCTATATTATGCCTTCTCTTACTCATTTTCATGGTTGGACTCTTGAGGGAGAAGCTCTATTGTATATTTTACTTGTATCTTTGCAATTTGAGGAAAAGGAAGGCCAGGGTTTTGCAGACATCATTGTGGATTCTTGTGGATTATTGTGCTGATGGTGTGTTTCCTACTTGTTATTATAAGTGTGTTTATGTTTTCCATCTCGTACTCTATTGCTGCTAATTAAACAAAAGAAGTGATAAAGTTTGAATTCATGCATGCCATGCTCAGCTTTCAATTTTGTTTAATATTTATGTTTTCCACTGTCTAGAGAGTATTCAAACCCATTTTTTGCCCTCTTTAGCCTCTCTTCTTTCCTCTTTGATCATCCATCTCAGCTAAAGGCAACAGTGCAAACTCCTACCTTGCCCCAAAGACCCACCTGCAAAAACTGAGCTCAATCCCCGCACCCTGAAATTGCACTCCCTCCAAATTGCCACCAAAAACCCCAAAAACTTTAAATCAACCCTCCTTATCAGTTTACTAGCCTAAAATCAATGTTTCTAATTGGTCAAATCATCCTATTGAAAAATCCACCGAGTTTTACCGGAGAGAGCCTTCTCATACCTCGTAGGGCTAGCTACGAGGTGAAATGGTTTGATGTAGCTTTGAGGTTTGTCTATCTCAGCCTAGGTGAAATCTCAAGTGCTAACACATCACAAACATCAAGAGGTGCAACATCACACAATACCTCATATGTGAAGGGCTTGATGCTGTAGGGAAGGTGGCACTACTGGCAGACTCGGAGATCTCATCCTTGGTGAAGCCACCTGATACTATATGGCTACGGGTATGGTGTAGTCAGTAGGCCTAATTTCTTCATGACCTCTGCTTACATGAGGTTCTTTTGGCTGCCACTGTTGATAATTAATTGTAGTGGCAAACCCTTCAAACACATTTGTGAGTGGAAAAGTCGCTCCCCCTCCTCTAGATCTTCCAGCTCATTCTTCTCGATCTTCACAGTGGAAACAGTGGTGCTGGGCAGCAAATCAATGATCTGCTTCCCTTTGCCATTCCCCTTGTCAGGTTCTGACTCAAGATCAAAACATGCATCTAATTCTGAAGCCTTCAACTCAGCCACTAGCAACTGCTTCGTCCGACACTCACCTGTGTTGTGAGTGGGGCTCTTATGGAACTCACACCACTTTCCTATGTCCTTATTTGACTTCTTGGTGTTGTTCTTTTCTTGTGGCTTTGATGGGTTGTCTTGGGTCACCTCGCCTTGGCTTTGCCCTTTGTTCTTCGAATTCGCAGATCCAAAGTCTCGCTTCTTTTGTTTAAACTTATGCTTGATTTTGAAAACGTATCGGTACGTCGTGCCGAGTGAGGAGATGTTCAAGAACTCTATCTCATCCTAGATGTATCTGTGTATGCAGCTGTGGTATTTGAGTACCAAATGTAGCTTAGAGTCCTTGACACCCAACTTTGTGCAAAGGGTATGAAAAATGTTTGTGAACTCTAGCACATCTTGGTCCCTTCCCTGCCGCAACGTGGTCCACTTTATGTATTTGTCCTCATAGCTTTTGACAGGGTGGTACTGCTACTTTATGGCATCCTAGAATGAATTCCAAGTGGGTGCAGCTGAAAATAGTGCGACCGTACTTTCATCCTTCTGCTCAAAGTAGGTTTCCCTTCCAGTCCTTGACGTGGGGGGCTGCTTTGAGAAGTGCAAAAATAATCTTTTCCCGACTAGAAAAATCATGAACAGAAAAATACCCTTCTAGCAAATTTAACCATTTATCTATGGCATCTACATCTATCTGACCCTTGAATATGGGTATTTCAAAATTAACTTGTACCTTAAAGGATGAGGCATTTCCAGAGTAGCTGTTGGAAGCTGATGCATTGCCTCTAGGTAGTTGCTGAGGGATCTCAGCAAAGTTTTCCATCATCGTGTTCTTTTGTCACTCGAGGGCTTCTTCGAGCAAGATTTTGATAGGATTTCGTACCCCCTCGTATTTCTTTTCATCCGCCATGGGAGGCCGTCGAGGTTTGTGAGGTTGTTCTTGCAAAGTTTCGACTAGTTCAAGCCCTAAAACCTTATATCCTTGTGGGGACATGCAAAGAAAAGCAGAGAAAGAGCGGATCGCTCTGATACCACTGATCCAAATTTAAACAGGTATGCAACACATTACAGATATTAAGGATGACCATATGAATAATTGACCTAGTTGATATTAGTTAGAGCAAATATGGATGAGGATGATTATTGTATTCCCATCTTTTGTTCTTTTCGAAATTCATGGGACAACCTGGTAATGGCCATTGGAAGCATTGTAGAAGCATTGGTGCTTAACAAGGTCATGGTCTCTTTACTCTTAGAGGATGTGAGAAAATAGTTTCTAAATCCACCAATAAGGCCATGGTTGTTCATGGAATATTTAAGGATAAATTCGAGAAGAGGGAAGAGGGAAAATGAAAATATTGTGGTAAATCTCCTAGAAAGCTCGAGGAAAACCGTTAGAATTATTCAAAATTTAGGCATTTCAAAAGAGACTAAAAGGAATAGAAAAAGAAGGAAGTGAAATATTCTATTGATATGCATGGAAAATATTCTCATGAGGATGGGGGGGATTCCTTTGTTATAGTTTTTGAAACCCATTTAGGGTAGAGTTCATGTTTGATAAAATATATAGCTTCATTCCATACAGCCTCCCATTAAGACTAGTTTTCGATGTATGAGAAATATGATTGTGGGATAATATACCTTCATAATGACTCTCTTCTTAGAATAGTTGGTAGTGGTAGACTCTTAATCATATTACATGATGGTGGAGTGAAAGAGATCAATGGAGTTTTACAACTTTTGGATTTGGCACTAAACCTAATATTAGTGCAATAGAGTCTTATTTAGATTCCTTTATGGTAGAGTGAAGGGGATCAATGGAGATTTTCACATGTTTGGTTTTGAATAGAACCTAATATCAGTGAGAACATTTAATGATGAAAGTTTGCAAGTTGCAATCTGTGAAAAATGGCGTAGGATGGTTTGAGGAGATATGGTTCTTGTTAAAGTTATTTGTGTCTGCATACTATTCTATTTTGATGTGTACACCATTCATAAATTTCAATAGTGAAGGGATCTACATAATCCACACCTTGTAATTAAAACATGTATCTACTTTTTATGTTCATTATTTTTCGGTAACTTAACAAGATTTTTCTTCAGAAATAAAGTTACCTATAAAGAATACAATGTTATGCTGTTAAACAATGGGATATATAAGTGAGAAGGGCTTATAATCCTTGAAAAAAGATATATCATTGATGGATTGAATGATTGATCTATTGATTTTATTTTATTTTTAGTATTGCATTATGCAAAATAGAACCATTTTCCATTGTATTATAGGTCTCATAAATCTTATAAGTTTTTGGACTTTCATTCTAATGTATTTGGTCTTGTTAAAACCTTAATTTCTAAGGATTTGTATTATGTGTTATTAATTGATGCTACTTTATAAGGACATGGGTATATTTAATCAAAAATAAATATTAGGTCATGTTGATGGTGTTGGACCAATAACCATGTCAGGGGAAATCCTCAGTAAGAAGTCCCAACTAGATCTTAGATCGTCAAGGAGTAAGAGTCTCAACATTGGGTAGTAAAACTATCCCTTGATTGCGATATCACACATAGGTAAGCAAGATATCCTTGTCGGAAGAAAGTGTGTGACCTTGTAGTGAGTCAAGAGAGATGCATGGGGAGGTTATAACACGTGGAAGGGAAAATAAGTGTATCCCTTAGAAGTTTGTAATAGTACACAGCCTGAAAGGAACACATGAGTTGAATGACATCAAAAAATGGAAATAAGAATAGTAAAAAATCCAAAGTGACAAGTTAAACCAGCAACATGCTTCGATAAGATTCATACAATAACATATGGAATAGTCCATACATCAATGCGTAAGTTAAAACTACATACATTGTTGAAGTAAATAGAATAGTCGAACTACAATAACCACATATGCATGAAATGTGTTGCCTCTATTATAATATATAAAGTGAAAGTTCCATCCATACATACAACCGTGAAAACCACTAGCCCCAATAGTGGAACGTTACAGTCAACATTCCCTGCTCCTCCAAAGAAATATACTCGCTCTACACTGTGGAGAAGCCAAGGCTCGTCACAATACTCTCCAAGTCCTCTGTAAGTAATTCCTAGCAAAAGTTTGGTTTCCAAAATCCTGTTCTATGAGTTATGAGGTTCGATTAATAACAAAGGGTGGGGTGACCCTTGAAATTCCCCTTTGTGACTCTTGGACTACCCTCATGACTCTTCAATTTCATTACATAACTCTTTACATTACATATGACTATTTGTATTCTACTAATGACACTTGGAATTTCACTTTACATCATGTTTACAAAAGTTATACATTTTCCACATATACCCATGTGGGACAAAATTGGCTTGAGTTAGCTAGACAAGACAACACTAAGACTCAGACGCCTGTGGAAATACCAACTCATCAACCTCCTCTTTGTTATCCTCAGTGACAAACTGATGCCATGCTTGGTAGTGCACAATGGTGTCTGCATACTCTTTGATGATTTTTTTCTGGAAGTGAACTCTTTCTTACATTGCTTTCGGGTATACTAATTTTGAACCTCTGTCCAACTTGTCCTGTAACATGCGCATCTTTGTCCTGAGCAAGGTCGGACCAATGATGTACTTTTGTATGTTATCTGTTCTAACTTGCAAATCTGTGCTAGTGGCTGTGAGCATCAACTGATCAAAGTACGCATCAAGCTCTAGTGTGACTTGGTTCTTCTCTTTGGCCTCGGTGAGTGTAACAATTGATAGGGTGCCATACTTTCTCACCAAGACATCCAAACTCCTTTACAACCATGCATACGAAGCCCCAAACACTAGTGATTAGCAACAAGAGTTCCTCATAGTTTTGGAACACACTCAGAATGCGTGCTTTGTCGAACTCTACCTACGGATTCATCATCTTATGATAGTGAAGCGAGGCTCCCTTGTACCTCATTATCCATTTATGTACATGATCAACCGTGATATGTATATCTATGAGTGTTCATGCCATCTTGGTGTAATGCTGGTGATGACCATGTATATGGACAACTGCCTTGTTCACAATGACGAACTTGTCATACAGTCTTCACATCACTGTCTCAGGAGCTGATACTTCAACAAGTATGTCTTTCTTCATCTCTATTATGGCATACCCTATAGATTTTCCTCTCTCTATTTGGCTGCTTGCAACTCCTTAGCCATGTGCTCTTTTTCTGCTATCAAGAACATAACACTCAAGCTCGTAGCTTTGGCATAAGCCTTTGTAGCATTGGCTAAGGTTGTTGGATGTCTTCGTACATATGACACAGTCACCTATTCTTTAAAGTGGACGGGTGATGCATGCTCATCTAGGGTGTGCGCTCTACTTTCTGGTACAACTCTGTGTTGTGACTCATCAAAGGCTATGTTGTACATATCTATTCATTGATTATCCTCAAGGAGAATGGTTTCCCCTTGTTCACTCGAGACTTTCCCTACTGTTGGAGCTATTGAAGTCCATGGAGTGACCTCAGTTGCTTTTGGCATCAGGTTGGTATCCTGATCCTATTATGGCTACTCCATATCCACGACCACTTTTTCTACTATCGATTCATCCTACAGAGCAAGTTCTTGTTCCTGCAGTTGCTCACCATGTTGCTCATTTGTTGCTGGTTCGGAGTCTTCAACCTATATCGACACAATTTTCACTATCTGTGCACCTTGCAATTCCTCCTATTCCTATTTCTGTTCCTGTTCATGCTCATGTTGCACTTCCTTCTCTCTTTTTTTGTAGCTCTTGTTCTTCTTTGAGCTTCTACTAGAATTCCTACAACTTCCTCTCTGCATCCTCCAATCTTTGCTTCTCTCTCGTTCTTTGCACTATCCTCTGGTCACGCTATCAGCTCTTTGTATCTATCTCCAAATAAATTTTCTCCATAAGTAGGTCTTCTTTAAACTTGTAGCTTTTCTCCATCTCTGTGATTTTGGAAACCTTCCTATTGCTTTGTCTTACACAGGTTTTCTGCTTGAGGCTATTGTTGTTGCTTCTCCCAATGATGATGCTTCCTTGAGTGATGCTAGCCACTCTACTACCATGATGACTGGTTCATTGAGCCTAGAGAAGTTATAACAATATCTCCATGGGTCTTCCTCTATCCAATGACATGCCCTGTTGATCCAAGAATAATACACTCTTGGACAGTGGTCTCTGCATAAACCATGTGGATTATAGGGATTAAAACTCTTGGTACCGAACTTTAAATTCTTGAAATTTTTGACCTCGGCATTTTCTTCTTTCAAAATCCCAATTGGATACAACCCAATTCACACAGGAATCATAGGCCATAATACCTTCTTCTTCCATTGCAATCTAATTGATAACCTTCTCGAGATGTGGTATGCAAGCTCCTGCATGACCAATTTGTACATGGAAAACCTTGGAAACACATGCAAAGCTTTCTCTGCATGGTACATTCTAATGAAGGTGCCCTCGGGTGAGGCGTACCAATCTATAGTGCTCAACAACACCTCCATTGTTGCTTGGGACATGCAAGGTGGATCTTGTTTGAAGATCATCATGTATAGAGGGCGATGAAATGGTCAGATATTCTAGCAATGACTCCTTGGTAGCTACAATCTCGAAGAAACTTTAAATATACATTCACAACACTCTTTGAAGGTGTCCATGCCCAACCCATGCTAGGAAATTGTTGATGGGCACAGATTGCATGGAGCAGGTAGGAAGACATGAAGAATCTTGTTTACTGATCCTTGGGTGGACTCCAGGCATTGGATACATGCAATTTCAACTCAAGATCCAACATGTCAAACCAATTGAAAGGTTTGCATTCACATGCGAGTTGATCCAACATAGAAACCAAACTCTATGGGAAGGTATCTATACTCCATTGGCCATAAAAGTGGTATGCAAAGATGAACAAGAACTGGTATGCCTTCCTCAGTGTCTTCATCCTATATATATGGGTGGGTGCCATCCTGAACTTCATTGGCTCCTTTACCCAATGCTTCAAGATGTCTCTTGTGTTTGTGTTGTTGTTGGGAGTGTAGAATGGTGCATCCATTCTGCTCACTGGCAGTGGCAAATGATACATTTGTTGATAATATTTTGTCCTAAAGGAAAGATGCTTTTCTCCACTGACACTGATCGGTATCATTGTCTCAGGATCTGTGTGTGAGACAATCCAGTGGATCACATTTGTGCATGGGAACATAGGAAACCTACATGCAACCTTGTACAATCATGACTTATGGATGTTCACATAGATGTGTTGGTCCTCTAGATTCTCCTCAAAGCTACCTAAGAAAATAGTATTAATGTCTTTCCATGTGATCTTGATGTCCTTATCAATGAACATGTGTGTA
This sequence comes from Pinus taeda, assembly GCA_000404065.3. Lineage (NCBI taxonomy): Eukaryota > Viridiplantae > Streptophyta > Pinopsida > Pinales > Pinaceae > Pinus > Pinus taeda. The sequence goes on along the minus strand of APFE030520747.1, from coordinate 172,276 downwards.
TCTATGTACATGGGCATGATCATAAACCCCTGTTCAACCACATCCCCAGTATTGATTTCAAATTTGTCTCTTGATTAAGCTCTCTTGGAGGCCATGATACCTATATTGCTGAGAAGCTACTCAAAAACATGTGGTGCCTAGAGATAGAGAAGACATTCACTATTAGAAAATGTCATTTAAAAAATCATCAAGCAACTCGGGAATTAGTTGAGAAACAAACTGGTGATTGCTGGGAAAGATTGTACAGTAATAACTCTAGGAAGCTAGGAGACTATTAGCTGGAACTGTGCATTGCACAATCGCAACTACAAGTGAGGCTGACTATTGACTTGAATGGTCCATTGCACAATCCAGTGAGGCTAACTTCTGACTGAAACTACGGAGTGCACAGAACAGTCAGGCTGGGTTGTTGGATGGATCTGCAGATTATGCAGTTCTAGTGGGTAGGACTGGGCACTACCTCCTAGGATTGCACATAGCACAGTTGGGAGCTAGTGTGGGAAACCTTTGCACAATTCCTGGAGGCAAGGCGGAGCCTTGACTACCAGGAATGTGCAGAGCATGCTAGGGAACACAAGATCGAGGCTAAGACAACCTATATCTACCCAATTGCAACCTAAAAATATGAAGGACTGAATGTGTGTGCAAAGTTGGTGTAGATCTGAGTGAATATACATGCATGCAATTCAAGAAAGTGCCAAAATCATTCAAATAGAAAAACCAAGAACCTCATGCAGCGAGTCGCCACAACAACGACTATGAGTGCAAAAACAGTGTTATGCATGCGACACTAAGTAAAGGTCATGGAAAACTTTAAAAAACACTTTTAAAAGATAAAACACATTGAAACACCAATGGTCGTTCAATAAAACCAAGGAAACAACACTCATATAAGCCTAAAGCTAAAAAGGGACAGAAAAATGACAAAAGGCATGAAAAGTAAAACTTACCTGGAAAAGTTGTGCCAACTGTGTTGAAGGTTCCTAGATGCCTCAAGAATGCTAGAGCTCCAATATCGAATGTGAAGAATGAGCTCTAGGGCGCCCTTTAAATAGATTTGGTGTAATTATTTTTTATGATGCGCATGCCACAAATCTAGGAAAATGCGACACTTGGTAGGGAGTTTCTAAAAACGACTTTGCATGTAACTCCTACTACTAAAAATAGATCCATAAAATCTAGAGATGCTTTTTCACTTTTTTCTTTTTTCTTTTTTTTGGAAAATTTGTCCGACATGCAAAGAAGGATTGCACAATTTTGGAGGGAACTGAGCAACATACCAGCACATGGGATAGACATGATACATCCACTCAGGGAAATATTCTACGTTGTTTCTAGGCTATGTAGCCCTGACTGTCTAGCTATCTCTATGCAATTTTCTAGAGAAGTGATGATGGGCTGCTCTGTGCATTTCTAAAGAGCAGTGCAGCTGGCTAGTTCCATGTAATTTCAGAGAAGAGTGCAGATGGCCTGGGATTCTATGCACGTTTTTGGAGAGCAGTGAAGCTGGGCTAGTTTTGTGTTTTTCTAGAGGGTAGTGCAACTCGCCTAATCTGCATTGCGCAATTCTAGGGAGCAATGCCAACTAACTAGAACTACGCATTTCTCGAGAGCAGTGTCGGCTGACCATCTCTACGCAATTTTCGGAGCAAGGATGGATGGCCTCCCCTGCACAATTTCTGAGTTCAGGGCAACTACTCAGTTTCTCTGTGCAATTCCTTAGGGGGGGACAAGTTTCTCCTCATGATGGCACAATTTTTCCCAACAGCCGGTTGATCGGATATGAACCAAGTGTTGGATGTGCTTGTGGTTGACCGACGGGACAAGTGAGTGAATACATGTTGTTAAATGAATGATGAAATCAAATAAACACAAGTATTTGATCAGTGAAGGATAACTACAATTATTTCGAGGAGGGAGGCTCCAAAAATGAGTGAAGAAATTTTTTTGGTGGGCGGTTGTAGCCGCTACAACATTGGCAATACATTGGTAGAACTCCAACTCTCTATATGGACCTTGTTCGTGAAAAAAAAGTTTAACTCCTTCAGAATTATTGCTCATTTCTTTGATCTTCATGGCTTCAACACTAAGCTTGAGATAAATATATAGTTCCTTACCATTCTCTTGATCCGTCAGCACAATTTGAAGCCAAGTCAAGTCAGTTGTTTTTATTGGGGATGAGGGTATATTGGTGAACAAGTAATAAATATGTCAAAGTCTTAGTTTCATCTTTCGTGTTGCTCCACTTCGAGCATGCCTGGACAGTACCTTGGCAGAGTCACACAGGAACACAAGCATCGCTTCGCTGCGAGCGAGCCTGATCAGTACCTCGGTGGATTTACTTGCATCACTTCTCTGTGCAGGAATATTTCACCTTATTTATTTTTCATTTTTCATTTTTTTTATTTTATTTTTAATTTTCAAAGAACTATGCATAGGCACTTATTTATTTCAAAGGAGGAAGAGGGGTCCCAACTTATTGAGAGCGGAAGAGGTTGTCCCTTCAGAGAATTACTTTATATATACCTCTAAAAATACTTGTTAAATTCCCCCCCTCACCTTACTCTACTTAACTGAGATGACAAGGGTTAACCCAAAAGAACCGATTAGAGTAGGTGGTACTAGTTAAAAGTGAAAGCATTGTGTTTTCACCAAGACTCACTCTAAACAAAACATATTTTCCATCAAGGTATCATTGATTGAAGACAACAAGCTATTTCATAAAGAGAGAGTACAAGAAATAACCAAGTGTTGGTAGTTGTATAATTCCTCTTGTACTTTATAAGTATGCATAGGAGTTGAGCTACTAACGTTGGAAGCAAGGAATGTATGTTATGTGGTTAACATTTATGGGCCTTATAAAGAGAGGGTTTTCTTCTAGGAGCCCTTATTTTTTCACAACATCGGGAATAATTTTAACGTAATTATGGGAGGAAACCTAAATTTTACCACAAAAAGGTCAATGATATGGAGGAATTAAGCTAAAATATATCCTTGTATTTATATTTTCCTACACAAACTGGAAGAAGTTGGCTTAGTGGATGTTGAAACATTAAAAATAGTTCTTGCATGGAGGAATTAGAAAATTAGGTAAAACAATGTCTCTAAAAGGTTTGATAAATCCCTTGTCCAAAATATATAATGTTTGATCCTAAGAGTAAGTATTAATGACATGGATAGAGTATGTGGGAGACTCTGATAATCTTTAAATATTGTTTTAATTTGGAAAAAATGGTTATAAAATTTCAAGTCCCTTCAATTTCAATTATGGTTGATTATATGGAAATAAATTTATTAAGTTTGTGAAATAAAAATGGAAAGACATCACGTTCTCTAGGGAATCAACTAGCTTTCAGTTCAACAAGATTTTGAAGAAAGTTAAGGCAATGACGAATTCATAAGCTCAAAAACTTTGATCATGTCCTAATTCAAGTAGAAAGGCATATAACTAAAATATATGAAAGGGATTTTGAGTGCACGTTTAATGAAAAATATAGGTCCACTATAAAAGGTTGATAACAATCTTAAAAAAATAGTTTTCGGCATGGAAAGAAATTCAAAATCAAATTGAAAAGCAAGGCTTTGTTGCTCAGAAAGGGTAATAAGAATATCAATATTTTCCAAGTATTTTCCAACCACATAAAAAATAATGACACAGTCCAAGAAACATAGAAACAATATGGAAGTGAACCTAGGGAGTTCAATGATATCATAGAACAAGGGTTTCAATATTTTCAAGGTTTGTATAAAGAAAAAGAGAGGGTAAATATTGTAGAAATAATGATTCTTATTACTTTTATCCAAGATATTTTATATATGAGGAAATTGAGAGCCTAAAGGAGGTTTTAAAGGAGGAGTTGAAGTCACACTTGGAATCTCTCAATAAGGATAAAATCCTAGATTTTTATGGATGCATTATAGAATTCTTTTTTTGGTTTTATAAATTGCTTGGAGAGGAGCTTCTAATAGTGGTCGGAGAATAAAGAGTCTTTGGAAAGGTTCATGGGATTTTAAATAAATATTTCTATCCCTAAACCATGACGCAAAATCATTCACTTTTAATGAATTTAGACTATTTCATTCATGCAATGAAATTTACAACAAAAGAATGAAGGTTTTTATAATCATAGTTAAGTGGATCCTTTTAGAAACTAAATTTCAGGAACAAATTTTGATTTCTTAATAGTAGGAAAACATATGATGCCATTGGGGTAGCCCAAGAAGAGTTACACTTAATCAAAACAAAATCATCAAGGCTTCCCTTTTTAATCTAGTGAAACTAAGTCATAAGGAATTTAATGTTGTTGAAATATACATGAAGGAAATTGCTCAGTTGCATGGAGCACTTAAGGAAATTGTTTTGGATAGAAATCTTAAGTTTACTACAAACTTCTAAAGATGATTATTCCAAGTATTTGGTAAAAATATGAATTTTAGCATAGCATATCATCCACAAATATATGGGAAACCAGATAAAGTCACTCAAGTGATAAAGGATATGTTAAGAATGTATTTGATGGATAAGGCATCCAATTGGGACATTACTTACATGTAGAGTAGTTTTCTTATAATAATGAGTATCAAGCATGGTTTAATATGAACCCATTTGAATCTCTATATGGTAGGAAACACCATACTCTAGATACACAATAATAAGAAAATGGAAGAGAATGTCTTTTTGAAAGTGAATTGTAAGAAAAATTCCTTGAATATAGGCAATTGTACCAATCTGGTATCTAGATTTTGTGGTCCATTTAAAATATTGGAGAAGATAGGACAAATTTCTTACATGCTTGTATTTCCTTCTTCCATGAATGTGCATATTTTATTTCATGTGTCTTTGTTGAAAAAATGTGTGCATTATCCCAACCTTATCATTTGTTGGATTTTATTTTAGGTGGATCCAAAAGAATATTTCAAGTATAGCCAATGCATATGCTAGACATGAAGGTATTAATGTTATAGAACAAAGCCATAGGGTAGGTCAAGGTTCACTCGACATGCTTCAACCTTAAATAAATAACATGGGTGTTGGAAGATGCAATGTGAAAGGAATACTCGTAGTTGTTTTTGAATTTGTGATAAAATTATGTATATATTTACATGTGCATGGTGATGTGCACTGAGGATAGTCATATAAAAAGGGGAAGGGGAATGTAATACCCTAGATTTGATCCTTAGATATATTGTGTGTGCTACATGATGAATGGTTGGAGAGCCTAGTAATGTAATTTTTTTTTAATATTATCAATAAAACACATCGTGAAGTACAAATAAACAAAGACAAGAGTTATAAGACGAATATGATTCCATGAAAGAATGGGGTAGCTAAAGATCTTATGCCAAGTTATGGTATCTTGTTAAAAACATATTTGAATTAGTTGGGAAAATGAGTTACATGAGCTTCTTAGGGGAAGCCACATGGCGCATTGTGAGTATTCATATATTAAGCATAGTTTTGATGGTTTGGAAAATTCCTTATTCATTATTTGTCATTCATTATTGTTCTTTCTTCTAGGAGAGAAGAGTATTGTTGTAGTGGAGAGCCAATGCTAATTGGTTGTATGTGAATATTGGCTATTTTATAGAAATGTTAAGATACTTGAATGCATGGATAGATTGGCATGTTGAGGAAACATTGTCCATAGTCGAGAATCTAATATCTATGGAGCTTCCAACATTGATATTTCCTGACTAATATTACTATTTACCTAGAGGGAAATTGAATAAATTGGGGGATCACATTGCAAGGAAGGGCATTCCTTTCCTTGGCTTATGTATGCTAATGGGGAAAGGCAACTATTAAATTGAGAATGTTATGTGATTGTTTGATCAAACTATGGCAACATAGGATTACAATGTGGCTATGTATAATGTGATGAAATGAGAGTTTTCATTATTTGTGTGAGAGTATTTTTGGTTTAGGAACCCATCCTTTTGGATTCATAACCTTAGCTCAAGAGTGATTTGCGATTGAGATATTTGGAGCAGTAGTGTTTATAGTTTGGTGGAACATCCAATGTCTACATCTAGTTCATGTGCTTCTTTGGTAAAGATAAGTGTCCTTTATTTCTCCAATTCATCTTACTATTTGTGTTGTTTATATATGTTAATGCTATGCACTATGTGATGGATATGTATTTCTTATTTAAAGCTTATGTTTCTTGATGTTTGCATGGTTTTCTTTTTCAATGCATGCTTCTTGAATTTATGTAAACTATATCAAAATTCAAGAATCAGTTCAAGAATGTGAGTTCTTAAGATACCCTACAATTTGAGTACATTATAATCAGCGTAATAGTGAAAATTTTGTAGTAACATGGACTATGTGGGATTGGGTACATTAGAAGTTGATAAGGGCGGTAGAAGAATTCCATTAGAGGAGATTTCAGCCTAAAAATGACTTCTTAAAGGAAAATAATAAAATAAGAGTTATGAATTTTGGAGGGAAAAGAGAAAAACTATTTTTTATTGTATTTTTAGCTTATCTCCTTATAGGTTTACTCAAATTTCAAGTGTACACACTTGTTGGATGCAGAAATAAATTCCACATCAAATGAGTAACCATTATGCATACTTATGAGAAGACCCACATTGATAAAAATTGAAGATACATTAAAAAATGTGTTCAATTGAAGATACATTAAAAAAAATGTGTTCAACACGTTTTCTTTTAATGTATATTTTATTTTTATCAATGTGTGTATTTTCATAAGTATGCATAATGGTTACTCGTTTGTAGTGGAATTTATTTATGCATCCAACGAGTGTCTACACTTGAAATTTGAGTAAACTTCTAAGGAGACAAGCCAAAAACACAATTAAAAAAAGTAGCTTTATTCTTTCCCCCCAAAAATATTTACATGTATTTCTTTTTAAATTTAAAGGATTTTGATTGGTTTACATATTATGACATAGAAAATTTCATGGGAACTTTTAGGCTAAAATTTCTTGTAATAAGAGCCTTTGGAAAGGATCATGGGGGTTTCAGCTCAACATTTCTATCCCTAATTACTAAGAAATCAAATCCTTAACTTTTGATGAATTTAGAATAATATGTTTATCCAATGACATTTACCAAAAAAAAAAAATTACAATCGAAGTTAAGTGGATCTTCTCTAAAGTTATATCTTGGGCACAAATATTGGTTTTTTAATGGAAGGAAAATCAATGATGTCATTGGGGTGGCCTAGGAAGGGTTACACTATTACAAAAAAAAAAAAAAAAAAATCCTTCCATGGTTTTTAATTAGATTGGTTTAAAAATCCTTCCATGGTTTTTAATTAGATTGGTTTAAATTTTATGATATAGTGAATTGGCTCTATTTGAGCTTAATGTTATACCACGTATTTGGTTTTGTTTAAAAGCAATAAGATAGATAATAGGTTTTTTACTTCTATTCACTTTGGTGATAAATGGTTCAATATTTAGATTTTTGAGTCCCTCCAAAGGGCTAAGGAAAGGATGTCCACTCTCTCCTTTGTTTTTTCTTTCAATATTGTGTGGTTTAAGTAGGGAAATATTTGAAGCAAAGAGAACTAGTGCTTTTAAAAGGGATAAGGATAGGAAGAACCCTCTTGTTGACACATTTGAAGTTTGTGGCTAGTGTTCTTGTATTTTTTATGGGCCCTAAAGAAATGTGAAGGAACTGAAATAATTAGCATATTTACACAACAATTTCTCTAGAATGGATATTAATTTCAATAAATCAACTATATTTTTAAATAATTTGGATGGTGTTAGGAAAGGTTGATTCTTCAAGCCTTCCCTTTTCATCAAGAATTTTTTTTTAAATGGTTTGAAAATATTTGGGATTTCATTTAAAACCCAATGGCCATATGAAGAAATACTAGAACTAATTATTTGACAAAATAGTCAAGAGAATTAATCATTATGCAACATGTGATTGTTTCTTAGATAAAGGTTAACCTTAGTGAAATATTTCTTAGAGGAAATATTGATCTACTAGCATTCCCTATCCTTCATTCCAAAATGGGTCCTTGATATTATTAGAAGGAAGTGTTTCAATTTTTTATGGGTCGTTAAGAGAAAGTAAGAGGGTATTCTCCATTTTCAAATAGATGATATAAAAAATTTGGAGGTAGGGGGATGGGGACTTAAAAATATACAATTCGTTGGGAAAATCCTTGGTAGTTAAAATTCCATGGAGAATCATTTCAAAGGAGGGATGGTGAAGTAAATCATAGTTCAAAAGTACATATAATCACTTAGTATAGAAATTTGTATATAAAAGCATCCTAAATCTATTCAAAAGGTTTCAATTATATGGAAATCCTTAAGAATTTATTTACGTTACCCTAGTAAGAAAATATTTAGATTGGAAGGTAGAAAATGGAGGGAAAATTAGAGTGGGAGAAGATCCATGGGTTGGATGAAACAATAGATTTAGGTTAATAGAAAATTTAATAGAAACTTTACATGTACATTTTTACACTTTCCCAACAAGTGTAGACTTTGAACACTTCCATTTGGCAACTAGGTTTGAAGAGAGTTGAGCTTTTGGGTATGGATGGAGATGAAGCTATGCAATAGAATGAATATGTGGAAAATATAAAGAAGAGTCATGTGTAAATAAGAGAGGAAGTATATGAGATGGCCTGAAAAGGTTTAAAAAAAATCCTCTTATAGGGAAGTACATAACCAAATTTGGAGATAAGGAAATGCTATATATGAATAAGCTAATATTTCCTAATGGTGAAAGCCACTTTGGAAATTAAGGACTTTGATGAAAACAAGGGTATTTATGTGATTGGCTTTGAGTATCAAAGTATTGACTTAGGATCTAATTTAGAGGAGTAGGTAGGGATTAAGTAGGTATAGTTTGTGCAAAACTGACACAAAAATTATAAATCATATTTGAGTTGATATTCAATATTCAAATGTTGTTTTGGTTGAACTTGAGGGTAATTCTGTAGTTAGGGGTGGATGACATGGAGACATGGTGGAAGATTTCCCTATAAGTTCTCATGGAAATAAAGAGCTAAAAGAGTATAGAGTTCTTCCCTTAATATTTTTTTGGAGATTTGATTAGCAAGGAACTATGAATATTCCAAGATAAACTTATCCCTTATTTTCAATGTCATTCTGATGTAAGGGTGATGCTGAAGTTTTGAAAATCTCTTTAAAACCACAATTTATAAGGAAAATTGGTCAAGTTCAACTTGATAACTCAATACAAGTCTTCAAGTTATTTTAATGGGGGAAATCAAGGTGCATTAGCTCAAAGTTGGGCTAAAGGTGTATTATTATTATCTAATTATCGCTTCTTTAAGTTTAAATCAAAGTTGTGTTTGGAAACCAACAATTATGTAGCATTGTTGGCATTAAAGTTATTGTTAAAATGAATAGATTTCCAAAACATAATATTTTCATCGACTCATAGTGACTCCTTGATGTGATAAGATGGATGAAGGGGAATTTCTTACTATATAGTTTTATTTTATCTCCATCCTTAGATTAACTAAAGAGGATAAATGATGTATTTACCAATTCTCCTTTTAGTGTATTTACAAAAAACATAAGATACTAGTAGATTCTTTGAGAAATGATGACCCATCTGTGAGGTATTGTGTGATAATGGGGCCAAAAGATGACATTGCTTAGCTACATCTGACATTCTCTATTTATGATGATGGTTAGTTTTGGGGTTTTTGACTTTTCCCTAGTTTTAGCTAATCTCTTTGGGTACCTACTTGGCACAAGCATATCTCACACTCTCTTACAGATTTTTCTAGAGGAAAAAAAATATCTCACACTCTCTATTTATGATGATAGATAGTTCCAGAGTTTCTAACATTTTCTAGCTTTAGTTAATGTTTCTCTCTAACCAAATTGGCATAAGATTTTAACATATTTTCATAAAAGAGTATGAGATATGGTCTTTCTATTTATTCAATTCAGTTTTGTAGTTAGCTAAAGCTAATATATTAATACAATGGATGGTCTTATGATAGGAGATTTAAAAAAACTTTGTCCTCACAATAGGTTTTTCTAATTATGAATTTTTAAATTTGTAAAAAGTTAAATCATACGTTTTTCGAATTGTTAAGATGATTTATTGTAGTAGAACACGGGTGAGACTACTATAAATAGATTCCAAACACCAAAACTCCAAAGATCAAAGTTGGTGATGGGACTTGCATTTATTTTGCTTGTATCCTCCTACACTATGGGTGTATAGTGATGCATCTAGAAATTTGAACACGGGTAGAGGAAGTTAAATTTTTGGGAATTTAAAAAATGTTTTTTTTAAATAGCATAAACTCGTTTATTCAACAAATATAATTTATGATTCTATTTAGCATCATAAAATATAACTCAACATCGCTTTTTCTTTTATTTTGTGAGAAAGAAAATTTGATAAAAGCATTTAATATAATATGTTTTTAACAATAATTTATTAGTTTATCATATATTTTTCATAATTTATTTATAATATTTTAAGATTTTGATTATATATATAGTTAATATAATTTAATTTTTTTATAAATTAAGTCCACTTTTGAATTTAAAAATAAAAAATAGTTAATAGAAATTTATATAAACCATTTCTAAAAAATATAAGAAGAAAATAATTAAATATTTTGTATCTTTAAAAATTGATATCATTCAAATATTTCATATTGTATTATAACTTTTTTACTATTTTATAATTACATACCATAATAATTCCATGTTGTATTATATTCTTATAATATATGTCTAGATGAACATAAAAATATATATATTAAAAACGATAAAATTAAATTATAATATACAAATTAATTATAAAAAATGTTATTATATTCTTTATGAGTATGGAAATGAACCCTACCATGTCAATGTCAATTAACCCTAGTTGAATTGTGGGAGAGAAAAAAAGATTTCACAAGTGATTTAATAAAAAGATTTCGCAAGTGATTTAACTTTTATGAGAAAATATGTAATTTTAAATTTCCAAAAATAAAAAATAATAAGGAATGATAATGGGCAGAAATAATTGAAGGGGTATGACTTCATTTATATGTTTCAAAATGTGATATTATGAGTTCATGTGACATTCTTCACTCATAGTGTTTCACTATGATTTATATGATTGAATAATACAAAATCCCAACATAGATTTATAAGAATATTTTTCATTTGATTATTTTATCTTTTAAAATTATATAAAATTATGTTACTTTACATAAATATAATAAATATTATATTTGGAAATACTAAAAGTAAAATATTTTTATTACATGGTCAGAAATATAAAAGTATTAGGATATGTTGAATTATGACTTCATCTCTTATAACAAGTTTATGTGGTTTAGTCTACACAATATAAAGTACCAAAAGATATTTTCAAAGGCTTAAATCTATTTATGTAATTAAAAAATTAATTTAAGATTTAAATCTATTTAAAACATTTAAAAATGATATATATATATATATATATATATATAATATATTATATATATATATCTTAAATCATGACTTACCCAAGCGTCGAGAGGATCAAATCTCTTGAGATGTAAATTATTTTTTAATTTTTGCACTTTAAATGAGGCATGTGTTGAAGAATGTGACTAGTTTCAATTTTCTTAATTGTCATTTGTCTCATGTCATGATGTAATTGTTATGTACCTATCAAAAGAAGAAAGAAAAATGATGTAAATATCGAAACAAAATTATTTATGTAAAGTATGGGTTTCATGGTCAAGTCATTTTGTCATTAGGTCAAGCATCCATTGAATGCTCCTAGGGTTTGTCATGAGTCAAGAATCATTTTCACTTTGTAAAAGACCCTTTTGGGCACTTGTATCAATAAAAAGTGGAATTATTTTATATTTGGAAGTGTCTAGAGGGTTCCCAAGGACAAGTCAACCAACTAACTAAAGTTGTCCTAGAGTGGGCATATAGAGCCACTTGGAAGGCTATATAAGGACTTCAACTTCCATTTAGACTCACATAAGCACACTTCATTTGGATAAGGTCTACAACTAGAGAAGGGTGCAAAGAGACTAGAAAATCATGGCGAAGAAGCAAGCTTGCCCTAGAAAGTATTGAAGATCTAAAATTCGTTCATATATACTCCTTAGGTTCTTCTAGGGTTTCCTCAGGTCTGAATTATAGGAGGAGATAACATACTTTGTTTGTGAGACTGAAAGGATAGAAGAGCCTCTTCTTGGAGAGATTCTTCTTCGCTATCTTTGGATACCTTTTGTGGAAGGTGGCTAGGTTGACATGGTCTTGGTAGGATCCCTGGTCTAGGGTTTGGTCTTGGAAGTCTCCTTTGAAACTGATTCTATAAGAAGAGAAGTTCTTTGGGTTTTCCCCTTGGAGGGGTTTTCCCATAGCTTGGAGCCTATATCTTGTGTTCCTGTGATCTTCATTGTTTTTAGCATTTATTTGATGATAAGAACATAAGCATAAACAAAAGAATAATAAAATAATGCCACAAATAATGTCAAAATAAGGAAAATATGAATTAATATGATGCCCTAATCAATTTTCCAATATGGTATTAGACCTAAGGTCAGTATAATAGGTAGCTGGAAGATTATTGTAGTTTGAAGAGTTTTTAAGACAAGTAGGTATTGTTTGTAATATCCTTGAGGGCTGACATTCTTTGAGATAAGCTCACCAAGTTTCTGGGTAAGTTAAGTCCTAAAACATGCATGTTTTGATCAATGTTTTTGCTCTAGATCACTTCAAAAGTTGGCATCAATAGCCACAGATTTAAAGCCCCAATTCAAAGCCACAAGAGGGTCATTTGAATCCAATTGAGAATGGATTTGAGGGTTGAATATCCCTATGGTAGAGCAAAGGCTTGTGCTGTAGTGGCCACAACCATCCTCCAATTTTTTTCCTTGGCTTCATTTCGGAGCCTCCCTACCAGCCATCTTTAGCAGCATTTCTTGCACTAACAAGTACTTATGCCTCAATTGAGTTTTTGTGGCTTATCAGCTTGTGTTTGCTAGCTTGTTGTCCTTCCACCCACAAACCGACATCTCGTGACTTGGTCATTAGATGGTTGTTGTGCTCACTTGAAGAATTGCGTAGAACTAGAGGGAAACTAGCCTTGCTCTCCAGAATTGCACAAAGCATCAAGGCAGACCGCTACTCTCTAGAAATGTGCAGAGAAAGCATACTGCCTTCCCTCTGAAAATTGCGCAGAGCAGCCCAACATTGGGCTTTCCCTCATAATTTGTGCAGTTCTAGCTAGCACCCTTACCTTTAGTCCAGAAATTGTGCAGAGCTTGAGGGGCAGCCAAAGCCACTCATCCTAGAAACTGTGCAAAAGTCATCCAGAGGCTTGCAGTCCATTGCATGTGCTCCCAAGTTGACCGGTTCCCTCAAGGACTGAGCAATCTTTCTTTGCTTGCATGGGCTGATTTTTCCCAAAAAAGCAAAAAGAAAAAAAAATCATCTCTATATTTTAGCGATCCATTTTTAGCAGCTGGTGGTTACATGCAAAATTCGTTTTAGAAACCTCCCACCAAATGTCTTTTTCATAGATTTGTGGCATGCACGTCATAAGCCTCGATCTTATCAATACTATTTATTTGACACTTCAAAGCTCATTATTCACATCGATTTTGGATCTCTGATATCCCCCGTCGCATCTAGGAGCATTCGACACACTCAGCTCATCTTTTTCTTGGTAAGTCCACTTTTCATGTCTTTTGCTACTTTGTTGTCACCTTTTTTGTTGTAGTTTGTGTGTGTATTGTTTGCTTGGTTTTGTTGAATACATTTTTTAGTTTTAATGCATGTTAGCTTGTAGAAGCATTGTTTTAAGTTTTCCATTACATCTCCTTGATGTTGCATGCATGACATTGTTTCTACATTGACGGTCGTCGTTGCGATGAATCACTTCACACACTTAACTATTTCCCCGATTACTGAATCTTGCACTCACTGATTGCATGCATGTTCATTCACTCATGTATGCACTCAACTTTTCACATGCATTTAGTCTTTGCATGTTTTCAGTTGCCCGTCGGTGGGTCTAGGCTGCCTTGGCCCGAACCTTGCCCTGCCTGACTTACACTATGCATTTTTTGGGTGGAAGGCTCTCCCTTGCTCCCAGAAATTGTGGAGAGATTGCATTATCCTCCCAGGATTTCTCTACACAATTATGAGAGGCATTGCCTCAGTTGGCCCCCACAATTACACAATGTAATTTCCCGAGTTGTAGTCATGCTGACTAAAATGTGCATTGCACAGTTTGAATCCTCAGCAGGCCAAGCTAAATTGTGCTATGTGTAGTTTCAGTAGTTGGTCAGCTGGCTGACAGTCTGGACTGTGTTCTGTACTGCTCGGGCAGTCAGTCTCCCAGCCTCCCAGTAAAAATTGTGCAATTCTTCCAATGAGTCACCCAGGTCTATTGCACGTCAGTCTTTAAGTTGTTTTGGTTTTCAACTGACATTGTGCTTGCCATGAGTGTTTCTCTATCTCCAAATATCATAAGTGTTCATCAGTCTCTCAACAATATCGGTACAATGGCTTCTAAGGGAGTAAGGTCAAAGGACACCATTGAGAGTGCAATTGACGATGTGGTCGAGCAAATGTCTATGATATTGCCCATCTATGAAGACACTACGTTGTTCATAGACAAAGAGATCATGATGAAATTGACGTACATCAATTACATCTTTTCAAGAACATTTGAGGAGAATCTAGAGGACCACAAAGTCTATGTCAACATACACAAGTTTGTCTTGTACCAGATTGCAGGCAGGTATCCCGCGTTTCGATGCGTGGACATGATCCACTAGATTGTCTCACCATTAGAGGAATTTTGAGGTATAAAATGAGCCTCCTAAGAAAAATGTACAACCAAATAAACTTTATAAGGACCAATAGGATTCAAGATGATGATGTCAACCATGGGGGATGGTTCACCATTTTTGAAGTAAAAAAGTAAAGAGATTAAAAAATAATAAAATAATAAAACTACTTTGTCAACTTGTATTTTCAACTTATCTCCCTAAGGGTTTACTCAAATTTCAAGCGGGAGTACTCATTGGATGAAACATTTAATTCCTCATCCAAGGAGTACCCATGTTGCATAAATTTGATTCATCCTAGTACATGAAAAATGAGAAATACATGAAAAAATGTGATTGCAAATACGTTTTTCATGTATTTCTCATTTTTTGTGTAGCAGGGTTCATCGAAAGTATGCAACATGGGTACTCCTTGGATGAGGAATCAAATTCTACATCTAATGAGTGTTTCTGCTCGAATTTGAGTTAACCCATAGGGAGATAAGTTGAAAATATGGATTGAAAAAAATAGTTTTTTTTTTCCCTCTAAAATTTGATGATGTAATCTAATCTTATTTTATTATTTGCACTATTATTTTATAATTTCCTTAGGAGGCCCATTTTAGACCTCAAAATTACCCTAATGATTTTGATCCAGAGACAATGGTGTTGAGCAGTGTTAGTGGAACAAAACTTTCTACCTTTAGGGCAAAGGATTTTTAGGAGATGTATCACTTGCTACAGCTAGTGGTCACAATGGATGCACCCTTCACCAGGTCCGGCGATAGTGAAAACTCAAGAGACATCTTGAAGAGCTGGGTGAAAGAGCCATCTAAGCTCAATACAACACCCAACTAAGTGTACAATACAAGGATACCGCGGAAGGCATATCAACTCTTGGTCATCTTTGCATGTTGCTTATACTACCATGAGAGTACAAAAACCTTCCCACAAAGTTGGGTGATTGTGTTGGATCAATTGGAATGTGAAGGAAGACCTTTCAATTCGTCTGATATGTTGGATCTCTAGCTGAAGGGACAAGTAACAGAAGCCTAGCATCTGCCCAAGGGGCAGAAAGCAAATATATTCATGTATTCTTACATACTTGATACAATATGTGCCCGTCAACAGTTCCTAGGCTTGGGTTGGGCATGGATAACTTCAGAAACATCTATGCACACTTATTGCAGGTTATTCTCTGAGTGCATCTTCCATGGAGTTATAATACAACTATCATACCACTTCGTCACCCCGGTGTACCGAATGATCTTTGAGGAGGATCTGCCTTGCATGTCACACGCAACAATGGAGGCATTAGTTAACATAGTAGATTGGTATGCCTCACCCCTTGGCACCTTAATCTGGATGTACAACTCAAAGAAGGCTCTGCATGTCTTACCAAAGTTTGACATGTATAAGTTTTTCATGCAAGAAGTTTCATATCACATCTCGATAGGGTTGTCAGCGAGACTGCACAGGAAGAAGAAGGCACCTTGGCCTACTCTTCCTTTGTAGATCTGGTTGTATGAGATCTAGAATCTCGAGCATGTTGAGGCCTAGATGGAGGAATTCATGATATTCACCTTTGACACCAGAAGTTTCAATCCATATGACCTACATTTCTTAGTGAAGGACCACTGTCCGAGAGTGTATCATCCTTGGATCCATGGGGCATGTCATTGGCCTACGGAAGACCCATGGAGATATTGATATAACTTCTCAAGGCTTAATAAACTGGTCAGAATGGTTGTACAGTGGTTAGCAGTGTAGAAGGCAGCAACATCTCAAAGAGAAGCATCATCAACAGCAACAGAGGGCGACATACCTGTGCTTGAAAAAGGCAAGAGGAAGGTTGCTAATAGTGCAGAGGTAGAGCAAAGATGTAAGTTCAAAGCAGATCCACTTGTGTTAAGAGAACCTTTGGAGATTGAGGCAAAGAGGTGACAACACGACAAAAGGATAGCGCAAAGACATAGGGAGAAGCAGAAGATGGGGGAGGCAAAAAAGGAGTTGTAGGAGTTGAAGCAATAACTTAGGGAAGAACAAGAGTTGTTCAGAAGAGAGAAGGAAGCGCAACATAAATAGGAATAGGAGGAGGCCCAACATACACATATTGATGAAACTGCACCCATACAGGTTATTGATTCATCCGAGTAGCTGACACATAGTAGACAGGGTGAGAAATCGTAGGAACATGTGATCCAGATTTAAACAGGAATGCAATGAATCACAGAGATAACCATAAACACAGAGATTCAGCAAAAATAATACTTCATTTCATCAATGTAAAATATTGAAATATGCTTATAAACAGCAATGGAAATAAACTAGCTAAGGAAATGGTAGCTTATCTCTGATAAGAGATGTGGCAGCTACATGCCTTTGAACTGTGTTACAATGAGGCTCGAAGGCCTATTTATTGTTGAGAAACAATGGAAAACACTTAACATCCCAAAACCTAACCCTAGAAGATGAAACGCCAAATTGTGAGCCCCGTTTCGGGTAAGTTGGTACATCAACTTCCTCGGGTCATAACTTTGGCACATGATCTTCGATTGACGTGTACAATAGCTTGTTAGAAATATCTATCCGAGCACTACAACTTTCGGAAGAGAAACATTCATCCATGGACCCATGTTCCTCCCAGATTTCCCAAAAAATGTTGTTTAGAGCCTCAAATAAGCTCCGGAAGTTCAGGACCCCAACAATTGCTATAAATAGTAAATTGTGCTACAATTATAGAAACAGAAAAACTAGAAGAGATAGTTGTGGGGGTCCAAGTGGGATAGGTGGGTGGCCACCAACATCCACCTAGATCAACAAGACTTTTCTCAGGAGATAGAACAAATATTGGAACAGATGGACACAGATGTGGTTCAACCAAATCTAGATCAGGACATTGAACTCATGCTTAGAAACCAAGAGGTCACTCCATCGACTTCACCAGATCTAGGGGTAGAGAAAGTCATAAGAGATCAAGGAGACACTTAAATCCTTGAGGACAATCGGAAGCATATGTGCACAACATATCCTTTGACGAGTCACAACACAGAGTTATGCAGTCGTGCAAAGTGCCCACTCTGGATGTTCATGTATCACTTGTGTAGTTTGAAGAATGAGTGATTGTGTCCGATGTGCGCAGACATCCAGTTGCATTGGTTGATGCTACAAAGGCATATGCGAAAGCCACCAACTCAAGTGTTATATTCATGATAGCTAAGAGCGAGTGCATGGCTAAGGAGTTATAAGCATCCAAGTAGGGAGACAACAAGATACAACATCTGCCATAGAAAAGTTGAAGAAAGTGATACTTGATGAAGTATCGTCTCTCAAAATAGTCATTTAAAGATGTATTTCAGGTTCGTCACCACGCATAAGTCAGTTTTCCATCTTAATGGTTGAGAGCAATGTTGTGCTAAGAGAGCACACATCTTGTCAAACATACACACTATTTTCGATCAAATGCAGATATGGACAATGAGGTACAAGGGAGCCCCATTGTGCTTGCCAGATATGATGAAGCCAAAGGTAGTGCAGTTGAAGGCACACATTCGGATTCAGATCCAAAACTATGAAGAACTCTCGCAGCTCATCACCAGCTTGCAGGCTTCACATGCATGAGTGTTTAGGAGCATGGATTTCATTGTGTGCACACGTGATCCCATCCATTAGCACACTCACTGAGGTAAAGACAAAGAACCAATTCTGACTAAAGCTGGACATGTACTTCGATCAGTTGATGTGCATAGCCACCAACACAGACATGCAGATGAGCACAGAAACTATGCACTAGTATGTTGATGGTATGACTGCACTTAAGACCATGATGTGCATGCTATCCGATGAATTGGATAAAGGTGCCAAATTAGTGTACCTAGATGTAACAGAGACAAGAGTTCACTTTCAGAAGGATGTCACCATAGAGTACGTGGACACCATAACAGACTATCAAGCTTGGCGTCAGTTCGCCACCATTGATCATTAAGAGGATGTCAAAGAGTTAGTCTTCCCATAGTTTTTTGAGTCCTAGTGATGTCTTGTATGGCTTACTCAAGCCCATTTCGTCTCACATGGGTACATGTGAAGATTATATTGTAAACATGTTGTAAAAGTGAAAGACCAAGTGTCAATAGTAGAATGTAACATTCATGTGTAAGTTGAAGAGTCATAAAGGGAATTTCAAGGGTCAGCCCACCATTTGCTATTTATAGAACCTCATAACTCATTGTACGAGCTCTTGGGAGCCAAGATTCATATAAGTATAACTTAGTGAAATATTGGAGTGTATTGTAATGAGCCTTAGATTCTCCACAGTGTAGAGCTAGTACATCTCTTTGGAGGAGCAAGTGGTAGTGACTGTAATGTCCTATTATCGGGTCTAGCGGTTGTCGTGGTTGTAGGTATGATTGGATCTTTCACTATTTTAATATAACAAAGTCAACATGTTTCATGCATATATTTTTATTATAGTTTAGTTATCCTAGGTGCTTTAACGATGTATGTAGCTATAATTTACACATGTATGTATGGACTATTTTCTATGTGTTTGTATGAATCCTATCAAAGCGTGTTATTGGTATAACACATCACTTTGGATTGTCAACTATCCTGCTTTCCATCTCATGATGTATTTCTTCTTGTGTGTTCCCTTTCAAGCTGCATGTTATCACATGTTTCTAAGGGATGCACTCATCCCCCTTTCATGCATTAGACCCTTTCATGCAGCTTCCTTGACTTGTTCCAAGTTCACGCCCTTGCTTCCAACAAGGACATCTTACTTACCTTTGTGTGAAACCACGGGTCAAGGCGATACTATACTACCCACTGCTGGGAATCATACTCCAAACAGTCCGAGGTCTAGTTTTTACTTCTTATTGGGGAGATCCCCTGACATGTTGGTAGATCCAACACTGTCAACATTTCTGGTGCTAGAAGGAGGGCCAGATGATAGGTTGAGTCCTCACATCCTATTTTGAATCTCCGGACATCTATCATGGATATTGTTGTAGTTAACCCTCTGTGATGTCTTTCCAATGCATAATCCTTTGAAGTCACGAGGGATTTTTTCGATCACTTGTTGGAACTCACGTATGATGGTGAAGGTGAAGTGGTTTGACCTAGGCACTTACATGATTTCCTTACATTCTTGGGGAATGAGGAAGATTTTGATGAAGTAGAGGTAAATATGTTACTTGCGTACACACTTCATGGATTCCCAGAACTATGGTGACACAACTTTCCTCCCAATTGCATGCACTCATTTAAGAAGTTTTGTAATCTAATCGACTATATTTTCCATCATTTTGATCCTGAAGCTCTCGAAAAAAAAATGTTAAAACAACGGAAGGCACAGCATGAATTTCCTACATATTTTTGGAAGAACTTTTGTCTACTCATGTTTGAAGCTTCGAAAATTAAGATGAAGTTCCAATATCTTATGGACATATTTGAATATTGTTGTCACAAATCATTCTGTCCCAAAGTGAAGAAAAATTTCATACCCCGCTCAGCATACTTTGGTGATGGTGTTGTGCAATCTCAAGCAGACATAGTTGTTGTCACGAGTGACTATATGCCTTCCCCTTATCAAACAGGTCCAACCCCATAGAGTGATGTGGGAGAGTTTGCACACATGTTTATTCAGTTGGTACATTCTTCCACCCTC
Organism: Pinus taeda; assembly: GCA_000404065.3. Taxonomy (NCBI): domain Eukaryota; kingdom Viridiplantae; phylum Streptophyta; class Pinopsida; order Pinales; family Pinaceae; genus Pinus; species Pinus taeda. The sequence continues at coordinate 151,852 of APFE030520747.1, read as the reverse complement.
ACTATTAATTTTTGCAAAGATTTGGTTTGGAAGCCCATGGGTTTTCATATGAACTTGCTACCTCAACCTCCGCCTCCACATTTTTCTAATCCTCTGGATTGTGTTGTCATGTGTTCTCCCATTCTGGACTTATTGTAGCAGCTGCAAAGCCATCCAAAATTTTGGCCTACATCCAATTTCAAAGCCTCCCTTGAGTTTTTACTTGACATTTTCAATCACTCAGGCTCACCCCATGGGCTTGTTTTGAGCCAGTGCACCCTCTTTTCTTGACCGTTCAATGGACAACTCATTTCATGTTGGTCACAATGCCACGCTTACAACCATGTTCTAAGAGCTCCCAAGGTCTTCACTTCATGTGTCATGTTGTGTTCACTATGTAAACATCCGTCACACTCACACATGAAGTTGTATGCAATGTCACACAAGCATCGTCACATTTATTCAACAATCCATCAAAAGTGTCATACGTGTCGCTCTCACTGTCGGTCAGTCATGTTGAGCATATGTTGTCTTGATGGTTTGAGGCATCTTGTTGTCAATTGATGTTGAGTGTGTGTTCACAAGGTTGTGTATGCACAATTCACTCGCTCACACACTTAGTCATTTTGTTGAAGTTTTGATGACTAGAACACCCTCTAACAGCTAGACCTTCCCCTTGCAATCGACTTGACCAAATGTCACCCAAAATAATGCAGAAGTGTCCAACAAGTCATTTCAATCTGTGATGCTCACAATTTGATCAACCAACCCTCCAGCTAATCAGCCAGATATTTTGACTAGGCAGTGACCTCGAGATTAACTCCCCTCAAAAATTGTGTAGAAGTTGTAGACCTTTCCCACTCCGCTGACTAAGGAAATTGTGTAGACATGCTAGACAAACACCAAGTGCCCATCCCTATCTCCCCTCAAAATTTGGGTAGTTTTTCCAGCCACCCACCCATTCAGTCGGCCGGCTGCTCACCCAGAATACTACGCAGATCTCTATGTGGGCCCCTCAACAGCCCAATATCCCTCTCATCTTAGAAACTACACAGAGGTGTTCAACAGGTCAACCTCCCAACAATTGCATAGTTTTTGTCTCCATCAACCTCATAGCCCGCTACCAGCTCCCTCCAAGAATTGTGTAGAGTTTTTTTCCAAGCCATCTCGTTACCCGCTTCCATCTCCCTCCAGTAATTACACAGTTTTTACTGCTAAGCCTCTTGAATCCCACAGCCAGGTCCCTCTAGAAATTGCGCAGTTTTTTTACAAAGCCCCTGAACTTCTGACATTTCTTCCCTCCATAAATTGTGCAGATCTTACCTCTAGCCGAGCCAGATCTCGCGAATAGTCACTGCTGATCTGAATTTTCCATCTCAGTCTCCTAATGACTTCTACGCAATTTCCACTAGCAGTGCCCAAAGCCTGCATACCAGCTTGAAACTTTCCTTGCGCAGTTTCATAGCATTGTCCTCTCTCCCAGTCACTTGCATTGGAAAGCGAATAACAATGCATCATGGTTGACTAGGAGGTTTATGTATTTGATTTTGTCTAATCATGAGTGATTTTAGATACAAGTATATGGATAAGACATGACATGTTGATGGATGGGATGAACAAGGAGAGTACATGCAAGAAGATGTGCACACAAACAAACAAACAGATGATGCATGCAAGGAGAATTCTTCACAAACGGATGAACATGCGAGGAGAATTTTTCACGGTATTGATGAACATGTCAAGCATGCCAAAGTACAAGCAAGCAAGCAATGTGCACATGAAACATCAAGCAAACACAAATGACCATCAAAGACTTTGCACACCTTGCCATGCGGAGGTGAAGCTGTGATACACCAAGAGCACACCCATCACTGAGCAGCACTACAGCTTGACATACACACTAGTAGCAACATCAACATACCAGTAGTATCATGTCGAGTCGTGTCACGAGTCATGTCGGCCACATCACTACTGTGGGCCTTATTGTGTAAATCAATGTAATGTACCGTGGAAGTCCTCGAAACCCTCATGTCATACAAAGAGTCATGTAAAGTTGAAGATTGAAATGAGACAAACAGTCATGAGGGAAATCGAACAGTCACAAAGGCCAGTTTTACCCTTGGCTATAAATACCCCCTCATTTGTACATGCAAAGGACTTTTCACCTTGGCTCCTCGCACATAGCCTTGACAGTCTGTAGTATTTTCTTCGAGGAGTGAGTAGTGGCTCCAACACCCCACCCACATGGTTAGTGATGTATGGTGTATCGATGTGTCTTGGAAATTTTGTTTAATTCAGAAGCCTGATAACAAGCCAACACGTTTTCACATGTGTTGTAACTATTTGTAAGATTAATCTTGAACACTTTAATACATGTTGATTTAACTTGTATTAAATAGTTGAACTCATTCAGCTGTTCTAATACATATATTTATGAAAATGTGTTGTATAAGTTGTTAATACTATCTTGCCTATGTTGGTTACCTCCCTGGACATCAAACATAACCTTTCAGGTAAACTTGTTATAACGTCTGTTGCACTCACGCAGACTATCCTATTCAATGTTGTGTGTGCTATCTTGCCTTGTCTGTTGTGACTTCCGCATCCTTGTGTATTGCTCCTTCTAAAGTTGTGCATGTCCTGTTGTGTTGTGTGTTTCTGACAGAGTTGGGACTTCCTCCCTTCTGACCGGAGACTCACTCCCACCCTCTCTCTCTCTGTTGTGAAATAAGCTTAACACAAGTAACACTAGGACTCACTAGGCACACAAACCTCGTTGTTCAAAGACAAAGAATACCACTCTCTCATGTTGAAAGCAAGAGCTAAGGCAAACATTTAAGATAATGGAAATTGGGCCATCATACCAGATGGAACTCCTACACCAAATGGTGTAAGGTCTATTTGGGACTTCATACCGAGGTGATCCCATGAATGTTGGTAGGTCCAACACCACCAACATTTCGCGTGCTAGAAGGAGGGCTGCCAGTTTTTTATGGCTGAATGTCCTCTCACACACACTCATCAATCATCTGGTCAAGGCAGTAATTCACACTCCCTCTCACATACGCATGAATCTAAAGTTGGCTACTCCTCACCTCCCAGGACTGAACAAGAAATTTTGTATCAGCACCTTCGCTCTGTCCATCCCATCACCCATTAGTTCGCGAAAGCAGTCAGATTGATCCCAGGAATACAACATCTTCCATACGCATCAAGAAAGCCAAAAACCACTCCCACACATGTTGTTGTATCATTAGTAGAAGAATAAGTTCTTGCCACACTTGAAGGTATGGCAGAATAGGTTGAAAACAAAGAGGAACCTTTGGTCTTCCGACAAGGAGAATGAAACACCCTCATGATCTTGGGCTCAAACTCTGGTATAGGAGGCAGAGGGGAAGGAACCGGAGGATATGGAGGCAGAGAATAACCAAAAAACTTAGAGTCGGAATTGTCAGACTCTGAAGAAGAGGAGGAGGATGAAGAGCAAGAAGGCATGGTTGACTAAAATCTAGAATGGTTCACTCAAGGACCATTGGCTCTCCCTGGTTCTTTGCACAAGATGCTGAAGTGGTCGGAGAGAATGAGCACAAAGTTTGACCCTGACAGCATAGTGAAGGCAAAAGATCACTTATACAACTTCTATGTACAGTTGCAGACACTTGAAGTACACTATGATGACGTTGCATGTATATTGTTCCCATGTACCTTGGATGGTTGCACAACTACATAGTATCATAGCCTTCCTTTCAACTCCATACATAACTGGGTTATGTTCAAATGTATGTTTCTAGAAAATTTTGTTGATGAAAAGACTCTAGCCATGTTACTCAAAGAAATGGGAAGCTTTAAGGTGGAGGGGAAAAAGGGTAAAATATTTCAATCATAGGTTTCTATGCATATTGAATAAGTTTGTAGTGGAAACGAAGCCTCATGAGTCCATCATTGTCAACTACTACACGTCCGCACTACCCACCATCATTGTGCAGTTCATTAAACAAGTTGCGAAACCAACACTATTAGAAAACTGTGAAGAGGTAATCATTGTTGAAAATAAATTGTGCGTGATTGGAGTCATCAAGGATGATGAATCAACAAAGGGCTCTAGAGAGGCGAGAAAGAAGCCACAGGCTATGGCAAGCAAGGGTAAGGATAGGGAAACAAGTGATATTGAAACCCTTACTCGCCTTGTCAAAAACTAGACAACGGAAGTGTATGAGCTCAAGCAACGAACCATTGACACATCTATGAGTAGCCGACCACCCAGACAGAGAGAAGGAAGCATGTCATCAAGTAGCAATTGCCTCCCAACTAAAACTGCATAGAGCTTAGTGTTCTAGCTCCAACAATGCGCGAACAATGATTTCTATTCATTTCATGAATATGATCGCTCGGAAGGGACTTGTTCAGACTGGAAGCAAGTTGTAGGCTCAATATGCAACTGCACACTTGACATAGCTAGCAATGCACACAGACAATAGGGGGATACACACAATGATGAAGATGTTGCGCCTAATGAGGCATCAAGCTCTGGGCATGTCGTAAGCATGTATCAATGCTTACAAGTAGCGCAGAAGACAAACACCAAGAAGCAACCCCAAAAGAAAAATGATTGTTACAATCTTAGAAGTAAGGGGGCTCCCCTTACACTTGGGGAAGTAAAAAAAAAATCTTGACCTACTAAGGAAGGTTGATCCACCAGCCATCCAAAAGAAAAAAATGCAAAGTAAACCCAGGAAGACAACAATAGACAAGAGTACATCCATGAGCAGCAAACTGCAGAACACTCCATCGGACAACACGAATACCAATCTTACCCCGAACACCTCGGTCATTCTACCCCCTCTAGATTACAACATTGTGGAAGACATGAAGAAAACTCGTGCAAACATTAGTTTGTTCAACTTGTCTAAGATCCAGAGTCAGCAGGACATCCTGTTGCATCCACTGGGATAGACATCAGTGAACAGTGTGACCTCTACCAATAAAGGAGCAATCACACCTTCCGGATCACTTTCAAATGTGATAAACACACTCTAGATGGAAGAAGAAAACTCTGTTTTCCCTCCATTCCTTCTTTCATTTGAAATATTGAACTATAATGTTCACAATTGTTTGGTTTATTCTGGCGCAACAGCCAACATCATGTTGCTCTCCATTGCTAAAAGGATCAATGCGCAATGGAGAAAGACATTCACTTAGATCATCCAACTTGATTGAACGTCTCTACCAATCATTCATGCACTTCAGGATGTGATTATTCAACTATCTCACAACGATCGAGTTCACCAGTGCATAAACATTGTTGTTATGAACATACCAAAATTGAATGGCTTACTACTCAACAAAGACTGGTCCAACAAGATAAATATATACTTTGCTACAGATTGGTTACACATGTGGCTTCTGTAAAAGGGAAAAAAAATCAAATCCAGGTGTTATCCGAGAGATATATGAGGCACAATGTCACTCCCATCAATGGAGAAAATGAACCATTCGCCTTCACAGATTTCATGTTCAGCGACTGCCTCTTGGAAACAACGTTGGGGTGTTATCCCGCATGGCCATCTCCGACCCCACCAAACACACAATTGGGCCTCCTTCCTTTCCAACTGATGGAAATGAAACTTGTACACTACATTGTAAAACTAGTAGCAGTAGCAGTAGTGACAACAATGGAAATAGTGCAAGCACATCGAACGGTCCGTGTACAGATGAGTTGTGGACCATGTATTTCGACGAATCAAAGACACAAGATGGCTCAGGAGCCAAGTGTGTCTTGATCGACCCAAAAAATAGATAACATCTGATTTCGATTCGCTTGGAGTTTGAGTGCATGAACAACATTGTTGAATAGGAAGCACTCATGTTGGCATTCTAGAAAACCATTAGCCTCAATGTGGTCACACTCAAAGTGGTAGGTGATTCGGAAATAATGGTAGGGAAGGTACGTAACATGATTCATTTTTTATCACCATATCTCAAAAGTTACCAGCAAGAGGTATGGTGATTGATCTCTAACTTCCAAGAATTCAATATCACTGACATACCAAGAACATGTAATGCAGTTGCCAATGCTTTGCCAAACACAGCTTCTAGAATGTCACCTCTTAGGGATAGATTTACTGTTGAAATTTTTTATAGAACATCTATCTAAGATAACATAACTAATTTATGTGTATTTGATGATGATCAATAGATATTGCATTTCATGGCCAACGCTGATACCTTCAACGATGCAGTCATAGACAAAGATGATCATGACTGATATTTTCAAGCCAAGTCATATATCAAGTAAGGCCACCTCATCTCTAGGGGTGTGGAATCTTTGGAAAAGCTCTATGACTTGCAAGAATGCTTTTAGGGCCTGAGGAATAGAAAAACCCATAGCTCTACCATGATGCACAAACTGATCAACTAGGGAAAAAAACAAGATTTGAAGTTCATCAATCTCGGTACCTGTTGTATGCAAAAGGAGCGGTAATCCTTTGTCCGCTTGTTCAAATAGTTTTGGGATGTGTTCTTGTGGACATATGATGACCTGAAAACTTACAACACAACAATAATCCAACACATCATTCCAATCAAAGAAGGGGTCAACCCATATCAACAGAAGCTAAGGTAAGTACATCCATCACTTGAACCCCTCATACAGAAAGATATCACCAAGATATTAGATGCACAGATCATATACAAAGTTTTTCATTCTACTTGGGTTTCAAATCTTGTTCTTGTACGAACTAAGTCCGAGGAAATCCACTTGTGTGTTGATTTCCGGAACTTGAACTGCTCCTCGGAGAAAGAAAAATACCCCGTACCATCTATGGAGCATATTTTGCAAATAGTATCTGGGGCACAAATATTTTCCTTACTTGACGAGTTTTCATGATATAATCAGGTTCTAGTAGCTGAACCTGATAGACTAAAAACTACCTTCCATGCCAAGTGGGATACGTTCGCATACAGATGAATTCCATTTGGGCTTGTGAATCCAGGCGTGACCTTTCAGCACGCCATGGACATCACCTTCCATGGACTCATTAGATAGAGTGTATCACTGTACCTTGATGATGTAACTATGTTTCCAAGAAAAGGAGAAGATCACACACACTATCTGAAGAAAAATTTTGAGCGATAGCAGAAATATGGGATTTCCTTGAATCCCAAAAAGACCATATTTTCAATGTCTGAGGGGAACCTCCTTGGACAAATTGTTGCCAAGAGCGGGATCATGGTTGATCTGAACTAGGTCTATACCACACAGATCCCTCACCTAGCCAAAAAGAAAGTGATGCAGTCCTTCTTGGGAAAGATAAAATTCCTCTAGAAGTTCATCTCGGATTATGCACAGATAGTAAAACCAATGCAATCCATGACAAAGAAGGATGAAATTTACAACTGGGGAAAGAGGTAAAAGTATTCTTTCACGTTTCAAGCAAGCTATTGTAGAAACACCTACACTCTATAGCCTAGATTTCAACAAATACTTCCTGTTTCACACCTTTGCCTCTGACAACTCGCTCACTGTAGTACTCACTCAAAAGGATGAACTAAATGATGAACGTCCCATATCCTTCATGAGAGTAAGCATGTAGGAACCCGAACTCAACTACCCTTCCATTGACAAATAAGAATATGTAGTATACAAGGTGGTGAAACACTTCAAACCCTACTTGCTGAAAAGCCATTGCATAGTCCATGTGCCTCACCTAGCAGTCCATTCACTGGTTTTACAGTAAGAGTTGGGTGAACGACATGTGAATTGGATGACAATATTGTAAGAGTATGACCTTGACATCAAGCTAGTTCACACTATCAAGGGTCATGGTTTATGTAGACTCGCATCTGAGGTAGTACACGCACATGAGAAAAAAGAATAGCTCGCTGGTTGGGAGCAGGAAATTGAAACGTATGATGTAGTGTGAGCACCACCCACTCCAAACAAAAAATATTAGTACGTATATGTGCACCAGTACCTTAAGCAGGGCACCATACCCTCTCACTTTTTAATCATATAGAATAGGGAATTACATCACAAATATTTAGCTTATCAGTTGGTGCACGGAGTGCTTTACAGAAAGCACAACAATGGAATATTGCTCAGGTGCCTGGAGGCACATGAATTAGAGAAGGTTTTGCAAGATTTACATGATGGACCTGTCAGGGATCACTTGATGGGAAATACCACTGCACACAAAGTTATGCAAGCTAGTTTCTACTGACCCACATTCTTCAAGGATTCACATGCTTACCCCCACAAGTGCTTGGTATGTCAGCGATGCGTTGATAAAATGTGAAGGTCAACAGCCCCACTGCACACTGTTGCAGTGACTAAACTATTCCAACAATGGGGCATGGACATCATCGATCGAATTTTCCCACATTCGTTGAAACAACACTTCTACATTCTAACAATAATTGATTACTTCACGTAGTGGATAGAAGCAATTCCACTGAAGCAAGTGAATGACCCAGGAGGTCATTAGCTTCCTACAATAGAACATCATCTCATGCTTTGGCATTCTGGTATCACTTGTGTTTGATAATGAAACTTACTTTTCATCTTTAAAGAATTATGATTTTTCATTACAAAATGGTATTGTGTTGAAACACTCATCTAACTACTACTCGCAAGGAAACGGTCTCGCAAAATCCATAAACAAAACCGTTATCTGCATAATCAAAAAGACCGTTTACTCTGAGTAGCATAATTGGCACTCTACCTTTATGAATGCCTTATGGGATGACCACATAAAACCCAAACCCTCTCTGAATACCTCACCATACTTCATGGTCTATGGTAAAGAAGCCATCCTACCACCCAACATCTACTTTCCTGTGCTTTAGTTGTCTCAAGAATCCCAAGGACAGCATTGCATGGTAGTTCAACATAGGATGGATACGCTTCGCAAACTAAGGGAAGAAAGGATGAAAGAAAAATAAAAGTTTACAGTCCACCAGATCTGTATCAAGAGATGGTTCGACAAGAAGTCTGCAGGGAAATCTAACTTTGATGTTGGTGACTTAGCCTTGAAATGGGATAAACCCCATGAAGACAAAGGCAAGCATACAAAGTTCTAGTCCCTGTGGATTGGTCCGTACATAGTCCATGAGAAGCTTGGCCCATACACATACCAGCTACAATCACTTGACGGGAGTATTGACAACCTTCTTGTCAATGACCAAGATCTCAAGCATTACTTTCAATGGGTCGAGCCATGCCCCGCGCCATGTACACAGTCTTCTTACTGCTTGTCATTTTTTCTTTGTTTTCTTTGCTTTCTATTTTTTTTTCATTTTGTTTTGTTTTTTTGGTACCCTTCTATTTTTGTTTTCTAGAAATAAGTGTTTCCCTCTATTGAGTTCTAGCTTTTGAATACATATGTGGCTAAGATTGAAGAGTCTTGTGACATTGCAGCACTTGATCAGTCCTGTACCCATCTTCTTTGTGCTTGGTTATAACCTTCGGCCGATGAATTCTTGATGGAAAATATGAGCCATATGCAAAGGAAGCTTGGGTCCAACCATTAACCTGTGTCCACACTAGGAGATCCCATGCCTGTACTCAGTTTTCTAATCTGTGAGATCAAGCTAATCCAACTCGTAGAAATGGAGAAGATGAAAATATAAAGGATAAAACCTATGCCAGAGGTCTTACATGCTTCTCTAAAGTAACAATCTCTTCTGCTCTCAATAAGTGAAGATCCATCTTCTGCCCCAAAAATAAATAAGTGCCTATGCACAGTCCTCTTTAAAAAATACAAAGGTGAAAGAAGAGAAAGGTTCCTGCGCAGAGAAGTGAAGCATGCAACTCCACTGGGGTATTGACTAGGCTCACTAGAAGTGGAGCAATTCGTGTGTTCCTATGTGACTCCGTCACAGTATTTTCCAGGCCTACTAGTAGCAAGCAACACTAGAGATGAAAACTTATACCCTGAAAATTTTAAACTCGCGAGCCAAACTACCTTTCCTGATTTCGAAACACTATGATCAAGATGAATTTTTTCTTGTGTTTGACTGAGTTGGCAAACGATGAACCATGTTTGTCCATGGGGTAAGTAGGAAAGTCGAAGTAGCCCACACAATGATTCAATACTCCGTGAAATACCAAGGCCTTGTGTTGTTAATGAACCAAAATAGAGAATTTGGAATTATACTAGTGTGTCACCAAGTGTTGTAGCAGTTGCAACACCCTCCAAAATTTTGGTCTGCATCCGATTTCAGAGCCTCCCTTGACTTTTTAATTGATGTTTACGATCACTCGGGCTCATCTCATGGGCTTGTGTTGAGTCTTTGCACCCTCTTTTCTTGACCATTCAACGGACAACTCGTTGCATGTTGGTCATAATGCTACACTTGCAACCATGTTCTGGTTGTGTGCAAGGTCTTTGCTTCATGTGTACATGTTATGTTCGCTATTTAAACATTTATCGCACTCACACATGAATTTGTATGCACTATCATACAAGCATCATCATGGTCATTCAACGATCGATCATAAGTGTCATGCTTGTCGCTCACACCATCGGTCAGTCATGTTGAGCATATGTTGTCTTGATGGTTTGAGGCATCTTTTCATCAAGTTATGTTGAGTGTGTGTTCACAAGGCCACGTATGTAGAAATTCAATCACTCACACACTTAGTCCTTTTCTTGAAGTTCTGACAACTCGATCACCCTCTAATAATCGGACCTTCGCCCTACAATTGACTCGACCGACTGTCTTCTAGAATAGTGCAGAAGTGTCCAATAAGAAATTTCAATATGCATTGACACAAGATGATCAACTAGCCCTCCAACAAGTCAACCAGAGAGTTTGACCGAGCAGTGACTCAGGGAGTCACTCCCCTCAAAAATTGTGCAAAAGATGTAGACCTTGCCCATTCCATTGACTGAGGAAACTGTGTCGATAGGCCAGACAGGAACCAAATGCTCGCCCTTGTCTCCCCTAAAAAATTGTGCAATCTTTCAAGTCAGCGACCCAATCAGTCAGTCGGTCGGCCACTCACCCAAAAAACTGCGCAGATTTCTGAGAAAGCCCTTAGCAACCTAGCATCCTACTCAACTAAGAAACTATGTACACGTTTTCAGTAGGCTAGCCTCCCAGCAATTACGCAGTTTTTATCTCCAGCAACCTCGCAGCCCGTTGCCAGCTCCCTCCAGGAATTGTGTAGTTTTTGTTGCCAAGCCAACTCGTAGCCTGTTGCCAGCTCCCTCCAGGAATTGCGTAGTTTTTGTTGCCAATCTTCTTGAAGCCCATAGCTAGCTCCCTCTAGGAATTGCATAGTTTTTGTTGCCAAGCCCCTCAGCTTCCCGCACTACTTCCCTCCAGAAATTGCGTAGATTTGCACTAGAGATGAGCTAGATCCTACGAACAGTCACTACTGATCCGGATTGTCCATCTCAGTCTCCTAGTCACTTCTGCGCAATTTTCACCAGCAATGCTCAGAGCCTGCATCCCAACTTGAAAATTTCCTTGTGTAGTTTCATAGCCTTGTTCTCTCTCTCGGTCACGTGCATTTAAAAGCAAATAACAATGCATCATGGTAGACTAGGGTGTTTATGGATTTGATGTCGTTTCGTCATCAGTGATTGCAAATATAGGTAACCAGATAAGACATGATGCAATGACGGATGGGATGAACAAGGAGAGTACATGCAAGGAGATGTGTTCATGGACAGATGAACAGATGATGCATGTGAGGAGAATTCTTCATGAACGGATGAACATGCAAGGAGAAATTTCCGTCAACAGATGAACATGTCAAGCGTGCCAAAGTACAAGCAAGCGAGAACATGCACATGCAACATCAAGCGAACACCAATGACCATCGAAGACTCGGCACACCTTGCCATGCGGAGGTGAAGCTTTGATACACCAAGAGCACACCCATCACTCAACAACGCTACAACTTGACATGCACACCACCAATAGGATGAACATACTAGCACTGTCATTCAAGTCATGTCATGAGTCATGTCGACTACATCACTATTGTGGGCCATACTATGTAAATGAATGTATTTTAATGTGGAATTCCAAGAGACCCACATGTCATACGAAGAGTCATGTAAAGCTGAAGATTCAAATAATTCAAACACTCATGAGGGAATTTGAATAGTCACAAGGGCGAGTTTTACCCTTGGCTATAAATACCCCGTCATTTGTACATGCAAAGGAATTTTCACCTTGGCTCCTCCCACATAGCCTTGAGAGTCTGTAATATTTTCTCTGAGGAGCGAGTAGTAGCTCCAACGCCCCACCCATGGGGTTAGTGATGTATGGTGTATCAATGTTTCTTAGAACTTTCACTTAATTTAGAAGCCTAATAACAAGCCAATACATGTTCGCACGTGTTGTAACTATTTGTAAGATTAATCTTGAACACTTGTAGTACATGTTGCTTTAACCTGTGTTAAAAAAATAAACTCATTCAGTTGTTCGAATACATATATTTATGAAAATGTGTTGTGTAAGTTGTTAACACTATCTTGCCCATGTTAGTTACCTCCACAAACATTAGATAGAACCTTTCATGTAAACTTGTTATAATGATTGTCACACTCGTGCGGACTGTCCCGTTCACTATTGTATGTGCTATCTTCCCTTGTGTGATGTGACTGTCGAATCCATATAGATTGCTCCTTCGGAAGTTGTGCATGTCCTGTTGTGTTGTGTGTTTTTTATAGAGTTGGGACTTCCTCTCTTCTGACTAGAGACTCACTCCCACCCTCTCTCTCTCTCTGCTATGAAAGAACCTTGACACAAGTAACACTAGCACTCACCAAGCACACGAACTACGTTGTTCGAAGACAAAGAAGACCACTCTTTCGTGCTGACAAGTAAGAGCTAAGGAAAAAATTTAAGATAATGGAAAATGGGCCATCATATCGGATGAGACTCCTACACCAAATAGTGTAAGGTCTAGTTGGGACTTCATACCAGGGAGATCCCATGAATATTGGTGGGTCCATCACTGCCAACGGGACTCTACACCTATTGTCAATGAGGATCAAGCCATCGACAAAGTTGGTGTTGCACAACCAACATGCATTGTAATTTATGATGAGTATGACTCGGAATTTGAACTTCAACCCACATTGAAAGATGACCTCCTTCTGTTTGCGCCTCCTCCACTCTTTCCTGAAATCTTTGGTGATTCTACTCTCTGATTTTCCTTGTCTAAATTCATTAACATATGCATCTACTTCTGATCATTCACAAAACACACTCGATGTTAGCCCATCATTTGATAGTAGAGAGGAAAATTTCTTCATTGAAAATTCACTTTATTTTTCATCTACCTTTTCCGAAAATGCAGAGTGAACATTCTTGCTTCTCATATACCCCTCTATATGATTTATCATATCATGAGGATTCCAATAAAATTATTGATTTTTTTATCATAGTTGTCATGATCCATTTACTCTCGTATTCGATCACAAGGTTAATTCTATCATTGTTGATCTTTCAAAGCCACCTATTTATGATGATATATCTATTTATGAGGTCGAAACCCCGCAGGTTGTCGAGGCACTTCAGCCCAAGTTGATGGTTATGTCAAGCCCTTTTTGTCCTCAAGTTAGTTTCACTTCTGATCTGGAAATGGTTGAAACAACCAAGGCTCCTCATCACTCATCTGTATGCAATGAATATCAATCCAACACACACCTGAATCACATGATCCCATCGCTCATGCATTGGAGGAATCATACACAGCAAGAAAACTTGCAAGACATAAGTTGTCTCTTTCTCTCATGTTTTCTTTCCTGTCACAGTCAAGAGAGTGCATATGCTGATCATCTACCTGCAGTGTATTACAACACCATGGTAAGTCCACGAGTGCTTCTCTTGCACTTTCAATTTTTTATTTTCTGTGGACACATTTAAACTCAGAGTGTGTTGGTCTTCATTGTTATATCTTTCATGTTTTCTGGTTCTCTTGACTATCCGTTTCATGAACCATGACTTCACCAACATGGGTCAACCAATGCATTGGTAGTTGCATTGGAAATATCACTTCACGTTAGAAGACCCATGCATCGTTAGCTTAGGAGTAGGAGTAGTGTTTTCTTTATGTCTTTTTTTCTTGCATGCATATTTTCATTCTTTATCTGTTTGTTTTTTTGCGTGCTTTCTTGATTTTCTTACTTTATTTGCTTTCACATTTTCTTCTTCTCTTTTCTTTATTGTTTGTTTGCTTGTTTATGTCTGTAGGTTAGTTTTGCATGAAACTGTGTACAACTCTTAAGACAAGTAGGGTAAAGTATAAGAGGACTTGTATAGCTATCAAAAATTGGTTATCTGTTGTCCTCTCTCTTTACACCAAACTTGTTATCTTCAATCAATGATACACCAATGGAAAATGTGTTCTGTTCAAAGTGAATCTTGGTGAAAACACAACACTTGCGCTCTAACTAGTACTGCCTACTCTAGTCAGTTGTTTTGGGTTAATCCTTGTCAACTCAGTCAAGTAGTGTAAGGTGAGGGAGGAAACCTTAACAAGTATGTCAAAGGTATGCATATAACATATTTCTCTGAAGGAACAACCTCTTCTACTCTCAATAACTTGGGATCCCTCTTCTGCCTCGGAAATAAATAAGTGCCTATGCACAGTGCTTTGAAAAATGAAAAATGAAAATATGAAATTTTTTTAAAAAATGAATAAGGTGAAAGAAGAAAAAGGCTTCCTATGTAGATAGGTAATGCAAGTAACTCCACCAGGATACTGACAAGGCCCACTGGTAGCAGAGTGATGCTTGTTTTTCTGCATGACTCCATCTGGGTACTTTCTAGGCCTGCTAGAAATGGAGCGATACCAGAGATGAAACTTAAAATGACTTGGATTGGAATGTGTGTTGATCGATCAAGAGCATGGCAGGTGCTACATCTTTCAATCAGGCTAGTGCGCAAACCACGATGATCTAAGAATCGAACAATACTTCTGGAGGAGTTAGACTTTCTTTTCATGAAACAAGGTCCATTCAGAGAGATGGAGTTCTACCAGTGTGTTGCCAATGTTGTATCGACTACAACCATCCTCCAAAAGTTTTCCTTAGATTCATTTTGGAGCTCCTTTCCAACCATCTTTATCAACATGTCTTTCATTGACGAGTACTTATGCCTCAGTTGAGTTTTTGTGGCTTATCAACTTGCGTTCGCTAGCTTGTTTTCCTTCCACCCACAACCTAACATCTTGTGACTTGGTCATTAGCTGGATGTTGTGCTCACTTGAAGAATTGCACAGAACTAAAGGGAAACCATCCTTGCTCTCTGAAATTGCACGGAGCATTAAGGCAGCATACTGCTCTCTAGAAATACATAGAGAAAGAAGACTGCCTTCCCTCTGAAAATTGCGGAGAGCATCCCATCACTAGGATTGCTCTCAAAATTTACACAGTTCTGGCTGGCAGACTTGGCGTTAGTCCAGAAATTGCGTAAATCTTGAGGGGCAGCCAAAGCCACTCAGCCCAAAAACTATGCAGAAGTCATCTAGAGGCTTGTAGTCCGTTGCATGTGCTCCCAAGTTGATCGGTTCCCTCCAGGATTGAGAAATCTTCCTTTGCATGTATGGGATTCTTTTTCCTGAAAAAGAAAAAATCAAAAAGAGAAAACCATCCCTATATTTAGGGATCCATTTTTAGAAGTTGGGGATTACACACAAAAGCCATTTCGGAAACCTCCTGCCAAGTGTTGTTTTTTCCTAGATTTCTAGCATGCACATCATAAGCCTCGATCTTATCAAAACTATTTATTCGATGCTTCAGAGCTCATTCTTCACTCCAATCTCGCTACTAAGGCATCCCCCATCACATCTAGGAGAATTCAGCACACTCAGCTCAATTTTTTATGGGTAAGTCTGCTTTTCATGTCTTTTGTTTGTTTTATGTCGCTTTTTGTATTTTGGTTTGTGTGAGTGTTGTTTTCTTGGCTTTATTGAATGCTTTCAATTGTTTTAATGCATGTTATCTTGTAGAAGCATTGTTTCAAGTTTTCCATTGCATCTCATTATTGTCACATGCATTCCATTGTTTTTGCACTAACAATCGTCCTTGTAGAGACTCACTTCACACACTTACTTGTTCTCTCATTTACTGAATCTTGTACTCACTGATTGCATGCATGTTCATTCACTCATGTCTACACTTAGATTCGAACATGCATTCATTCTTCACATGCTTTATGTCACCCATCAATGGGTTTGGGCTACCTTGGCCTGGAAATTTCCTTGCCTATCTTGCACTGCACATTTCTAGGATGGAAGGATCTACCTTGCTCCCAAAAATTTTATAGATCTTGCATCAAACTAGCCTCCCAGGATTGTTCTGCACAATTCAGAGAGGCAGTGCCTAAGTTGGCCCCCGGAATTGGGCAATGCAATTTTCCCAAGTTGTAGTCACGCTGACTGAAAATACACATTATGAAATTTTAGTCCTCAATAGGCAAAGTTGGACTATGCTCTACATTGTTTCAACAATCAGTTAGCTCACTGATAATCCGGACCGTGTTGTGCACAGTTATGGTAGTCATTCTCCTAGCCTCCTAGTGAAACTTGCGCAAATCTTCCAATGGGTCACCTCGGTGTGTCGCATGTCTGTCCTCAAGTTGTTTTGGTTTTCAAATGACATTGTTCTTCCCATGAGTGTTTCTCTATATCCAATTATCACAGGTGTTCGTCAGTCTCTCAGAAGTATAGGTACAATGGCTTCTAAGAGAGAAGGGTCAAAGGACACCATTGAGAGTGCAACTGTAGATGTGGTCGAGAAAAATGTCTATGAGCTTGCCCATGTATGAAGACACTAAGTTGTTCATAGACAAGGAGATCAAGATTAAATGATAGGACATCAATGACATATTTTCAGGCACAATTGAGGGGAATCTAGAGGACCCTAGGGTATGTCAACATACACAAGTCTGGATTGTAATGGATTGCATGCAGGTATCCCGTGTTTCCATGTGTGTACATCATCCACTAGATTGTCTCACATACTGATACAGAGACAATGGTGTTGAGAAATGCCAGTGGAACAGAACTTGATACCTTCAGGGAAAAGGATTTTAAGGAGATGTATCACTTTCCATAGCGGGTGGGCATAATGGATGCACCCTTCACCAGGCCCAGCAACAATGCAAACTCAAGAGAAATCTTGAAGAGATGGGTTAAAGAGCCATCTAAGTTCAAGAAAACACCCAACCAAGTGTACAGGACAAGGATACTATGGAAGGAATATCATATCTTACTCATATTTGCATGCCACTTATACAGCCATGAGAGTACAGAAACCTTCCTGTATAGTTGGGTGATTGTGTTGGATCAGTTGACGAGTGAAGGAAGACCTTTTAATTGATTTGACATGTTGGGTCTCCAGCTAAAGGGACAAGTAGCAGAAGCCTGGCATCTACCCAAGGGTTAGAAAGAAAATATTTTCATGTCCACTTACATACTTGATGAAATTTGTGTCTGTTAGTAGTTTCAAGGCTTAGGTTTGGCATGAACACCTTCAGAAACCTTTGTGCAAACTTATTGCAGGTTGTTCTCCAATTTCATCTTTTGTGGAGTTATAATAGAGCTTTTATACCACTTAATCTCCCCATTGTACAGGATGATCTTCGAGTAGGATTTGCCTTGCATGTCATAGGCAACAATGGAGGCACTGGTTGACATAGCATATTGGTATGCCTCACCCCTTGGCACCTTCTTCTAGATGTATAATGCCGAGAAGGCTCTCCATGTCTTACCGAAGTTTTCCATGGATAAGCTTATCATGCAAGAAGTTTCATATCACATCTCGACACGGTTGTCAGTGATATTGTACAGAAGAAGAAGGCACATTGGCCCACTCCTTTAGGGATCGGGTTGTATGAGATCTAGTATCTCAAGCATGCTAAGGCCGAGATGGAGGAATTCAAGAGATTCACCTTCAGCACCAGAAGTATGAATCCATATGACCTGCATTTATTAGTGAAGGACCACTGTGCGAAAGCATATCATCCTTGGATCCATGCGGCATATCATTGGCCTGAGGAAGACCCACAGAGATATTGTTATAACTTCCCAAGGCTCAATGAACCGGTTATAATGGTTGTAGAGTGGTTAGCATGTTGGCTTACGGGGTCCTAGCCTAGGTTCAGAGTTAGTTGCACCAACCAAAAAAACCTTACATTGCTGGCCCTATTAGCAACAACTTGCGTAGCACAGGCTACAGTCTCACCTAAAGTAGTATTGGGGGATGCAAGAACCAAGTTTTTGCATCCAGAGACTAGTGTGATGTCTTCCAACACCTTAGTGCTACCTCCACACAAATCAATAGACTTCTAGGGCTCATTAATGTAACTAAGTTATAGTTGCCTCCAGACCTTCGTGAAGGTCCATGATCAGTCCTTGTGGAGCTTAAACAGTCGATTTACCTACTTTTGCACATATATAAGCAACCTTAGATCAAAGTTCATGTAGATCTACATAATTCATTAGAAAACATAAGAGAAATGGCCTGTAACTTCATGGAAATGGCTAATCATTCTTTTCATACATTATTAAGACAGATTCAGTAAATTCACGTAGCATTCAATCCTTATTTCATAAAACATATCATTAATCGACAGCATATAACATAAACATATACAACGGAAACGCTCAACATTTCTTCAAAAATCTAACTTTATTGATCTTCAATTCACCGATTACAGACTCTTCTTACCTTGCACACATAGTTGTAGGGGTTTGCGCACTTAGATGTGAGCTCTACCCAGGAGTTATAGACATTTTTAGGCACTTCAACCCCAATCATAAATGTCCATAAACTGAGGGCTCCTAAGTCCCTAAAAGTGTTGCTTCACTGCCTAAAGGAACAAGGTCAGCTGATTACATCATCTCCCAGAAGTTCTCCACTGAAAACTGCTCATAAATGGTCAAAATTGGACCATACTGAAAGCTCAGTGCAGAGGGTGCGATGCATATCACCTTCCCAGTGTACAAGGTGTGATGCATACTGAATTTCTCCTCAGGAGGGTGCGATGGTCGGGAATGGACAAATGGCAGGGACAAAATGTGAAGTGGAAGATCATGGAATCTTCCAGAAGCTTCCCCTTTGACACTTGCCTCTCTGTTTTCAACCAGGGATGAATAAGAGTTCATCATTCTCCAAGTGGAATCAGGAACTATCAAAGAGAGGACACTAATCAAGATCCCAGAAGATGACTCACCTCTCTGTAATCATCTAT